>QTSX02006663.1:0-95607 GCA_014839935.2 Entomophthora muscae | reverse complement strand
CTGTAATGGATTGAGCATGATTGTGTAAGAGAGGGGGGCTAAACTAACTAAGTTTGGCTCCCATCCTGGTGCAATATACCACCAGGATACCACCCAGTGAAGAACTGGGACAGCCGCTCAAAGGGGGGACCACAGGGACAACGTAGGGGATAGTTGAGGGAAGTAGGCGTTCAATCCCATCAACACCAGCCCAGTGAGTAACCAGGGTGTACAAGTGGGAGCAAGAGGGGGCGTTGCGGGGGCCTGGAAGGGCACCAGGCCGCGCTTCTCAGGACTGGACATGGGTGACACTGACCTCACCTTAATCACAGAAGCAGGCTGGGTGAAACCAGCGCCCTCCAGATCCAGGTTGTCACAATTCAAACTCTTTACCACTGCCTCCCCAGAGAACAGGAGACCACTAGGGAGATCCAGGAGGTGAGACAGGTCATTGCCCACGAGACAAGCAGAAGAGGAAATCTTGGACCACAACTCTGGTGAAGTTGACCACAGAAGCAGTAAAAGGGGGCCACAGAAAACACCACAAATTTGAGAACTGGGAGTATCATGGCTGTATTCTCCACAAAATTTCAAATATGTGGGCAAGGTTTCTAGGGTAAGAAGCAATAGTTTTGGTGCAACAAAGGGGACCCACAAGCAAAAGCAGGAAGAATGGGGCCAGGAGAGCACGGGAAAGACTTGGCGGTGGTCTCAGGTGGCTTTAAAATGAATATAATTAAAGGCGGGTTTGAAATCAAGGAAATTAAAGAAAATTCAAAATAAAAGTAAGTTTTTATATTGAAAATTTATTAAAGTTTTAGGGTTTGAAGTTGTCTTTTGAAAGCAAAAGCAAGAAGAGCAAAGACTATACGTCTGAGCTTCTTCTAAAGAGCCCAGGGATGATGTCAGGTTTGAAGCGGGTAGGCACAAGGTAAACTTTAACAAAAATTCTAACACTTTTAATCTTCAAACTATAGGGGGTCAAAAAAAGTTTCAAGGCCTCCACAAAATTCAAAAAAAAGTGCAACAAGCTCTAAAGTTTTAGTAAAATTGGGAATAGACAAGCAGGGGACTGAAAGTCCCCTTGCTGTGTAAAAAGGGGAGTGTGCTGCAGGGAAAAATCACATGACTTCAGGAATCAAGTCTGATTGGGTGGGGAGAAATTTTTAGGTCAGAGTTGGGGAGGCTGGAGGGTTTCATCTTAATTTTTGCGGTGCTCCCTGATTGGCTGGAGGGGTTTTCAAGCACTTGGAATTCACTTGAGCTTTTGGATGTTGATGTGGCAGGGCCCAATTGGCTGGATCTGATAGTTTTCAATAATGGTTGACACCAGGCCAGCAAGAAGTCTAAGTTTACCAGGGGTTCTTCCAAGGAAGGGACAGTGGGAGCTGTAGAATTTGCAGGGTATGCCAATACAAAACTTTTGTCTACAGTGTGAGCTAAATCTTTTAACAAGTTGATGGTTTAGCTGGACTATGAGCAGATTTCTTTGTACAACGGGGGAACACATTTCTATCCAAGGCCAAAGGGGGCAGTGGATTTACAGATTGGGTATGCCTCGTTGATTTGGGACTCAGGGCCTTCTTGGGCTTCTTGGCTGTCCCAATCAGATCCCCCCTGTTCATTAAGTTATTGAATTCCTGCATTATTGTGGCTCGGGTGAATTGCAATTGGGTTGAAATCTGATCCCAGGACAGATCCTGCAGGTTCAGTGCCACAATTTTCTGAAGAATTTGGGCAGTGATGATTTGTCACTTGGGGCACTGGGCCGCAGGAGCTGAAGTCTGATTGGCTGAGGGGGGGCAGGTTGGCTTGTGGTGGAAAGTTGTTCTGAATCAAGGTTGCCATCCTGATTGGTTGGTTGACGGGCAGCTTGTGCGGGGGTGGATATGGGAGCGGGAGCATAGCTAGAAACTAGGTGACTGTTAAACAAGTCAAAGCCATATGGGTCAGGGTTCAGGTACAGGTCAGCTTTCTTGTTACCCACCTCAAAGGCTTGGGTGTAAACTGGTGCCTCCACGTTCTGAGCCTTGCCTCCATTGAAGCTGGCTTGACTGCTGGCGCCATTAAAAATGCTGTTGTTGTTGAAAACCATTGTAAAAAACCTAAGATAAAATCACTAAAAGTAGAAGTTTAAAATTTCATGATTTATTTTTATTATATTCTTGGGTCCATATTTGAAAAGTTCTCAAAACTATTATACACAAATAAGGAGCCATGAAAATGAATAAAACACCTCTGTTCCTAAATTAGATAGCTGTTGATTGGCTGTTAAACTGTTATTTTTCTATTTTAGGCTCCCCATACTACACATCTTGTGTGACTTCATTTTGTTTTGTGCTTGTGGAATCTCACTTATAGATTGCTCAAATTTTGTTTCATTTTAGTCCTTCTGTTGGTGCCTCATATGAATGCTGATTGGATTGTAATATACTCAGGAACAGCATCCATCCATCTCACTTGCTGCATCAGTTCATTACATTTGTGGTTTAAACTACACCGCTTGATATTTACTATAATTTTGTATAATGGGCTAGTGACATTTCATTTATTGGTTGACAGTTCATTTGTTAACCAAAATTTTATAAATTAATTGAATTCTGAATCTTGCGCGGCTTGGATTTTGTTCAAATCTGAAATCATTTTGTTTAAATCTGAGGTATTTTTGGTAGTTGCCATAGCTTAAAACTAATGTATTGATATAACCAATAAAATACTTTATTGAGAAGAACCCCTTCACAGTGCCCTGTATAGATAAGTTTTAAGTTACATAATGCAAAAGTGATTTCCAAAATGGCAATGTTAACCAATAGTAGAACTGCCTTAGCTGTGTTGTTTTAGGGGGTTTTACTATGGGTGTCTTGGATTAATACTATGAGAGCATCTTCTGGCGGTACACAAAAGGCTTTGATTTTGTGTGATATAAGCTTATTCTAGTACTGGATAAATGGTGTAAACACCCTCTTCACTAAGTGATTTCATATGTAAATAAAGTTAGCAAACAAGGTTTGAATAATTTGACCTGTGCTGACAAGGTTGAGATGCCTATTTTTGAGATGGTGTGATATAGAATTATAATTGGGCTTTAGCTATTTTTGTATTTTATTTTATTTTTTTGTGACTCAATGGTCCTAACACAAAAAACGCCAGCTCAGAATAAATCTGAGATGGTGTAGTTGTGATGGTGTTTTTGAGATGGCATATCCTAATGAAATCCAAGGGTGAACCTGAGGGGTGGCAACCATAATCGTTGACAGTTTAATGTCATGCATTTAATCAGATTTAAAATTTTAAGCTATATATCTTTATTTTGTTAAGAGTAGAGCCCACCAAAACTGGCAACCTCCAGAATTAACTCATACAGAATGGAACATCCTCCATGTTGACAATTTCAAAAATTGTTTTTGCTTTATCTTTTAAAGTTTTAATTAAAAGCTCAAATAAAAACCAAACATTGCTTCTATTATCAGGGTCAATTATTTAATCAAGAAAAAAATAATCTTTAATATTAAAAAAGAAAAATATTTTTGAGAATTGTCAACATGGAGGATGTTCCATGCTGTATGAGTTAATTCTGGAGGTTGCCCCAAAACTCATCCAGCCCATGATGCACATGGCAAGGTCCAGCACGGATCCTCCACCAGGGGCAGAGTAAAATTCCTAGCATGATGAAACCTGGTATGGAAACAGTCGCAGCATGCTAGATGGGTTGGATTAAGATGGTGTGGGATGATCTTAATGTGACATGCTGCTTTATGAGATCATAGGGAGAGCAGTTCTGTAATAAAATTGGGGTTTGTATTGAAGCTCAGTGATAGGCATGAAGTATAACTGGTCCAAGAGACAGGTACTTTGGACAATTATGTTCTTCTAAATGAGGTATCAGTGACCTTGCAGGTTGGGATTACGCTTGTCAGGATGTATAAATAGCTGAAGTGTGGATGCCTAGAATGAGGTGACCAGATGTGGGTGACTCTTGGTGGATCAATCAAGGGTTGAGAACCGCTTTAGTACCTTGAGCTTACTTAAGCTGAAGTTTACTCTGCTTCATGGACGAAGCTCGGTTTGAAGCAGGGGATCTGATTGGTTGGGCGAAGTGGTCTGGGCTCATTAAATTGGAAATCGAAAAGTGAGATTTTAGATTCAGTTATCAACCAAGCTTGGTTTATTTTTGGTCATCTATGCAGCAATGTTTCAGAGTTGGCCATATGCCAGTTAGATTTTATATCAAATCATTGGAGTGAACAAGCAGTTACTTTAAATACAACTCTGGTTAAGAATTTAATTACAAGTCATGTGCCTTAGTTCTGTTGATGCATAATGTTATTTCCGAACCCAATATGCTGTTTGAAGCTAAGCACTTCAATGGAAGCCTTCGTTTTGCCGAGTTTCCATGGATTTTGAGCCAAAAACCATGTCTCCTTTTTCCTACGTGTCTGCTCTCACGAGTCACTAAACTTTTTGGATTACAATTTATATGCAGCCTTGGTTTAGCTTCTCGCGCCACTCGACCAGGAATGTTTCTAAAGCCGCTGCTCCCAATCTTTGGTCTAGGGTACCTTGGGCTGGACTCAGGCAATTTAAGGAATTGGAATAGCCCCCAATTTGGATGCCCTCGCCTCCTTTGCCATCCATGTTAAAGTTGGCGTGCATCAGCCCTTTATCCACTGAGCATGTCTTTACCAGCCAACAAATCCAATGCCCCTTGGGTAAGCAATCATTTCGACTCCGTCTGACTTTTTTAGGCACAAAGTCGCAACTGTATAATCTTTTCTCTCATCTCCATTATCCAAGGCATACTAGTCATCACCGTCGAGGCTGTCATCTACACCATCATAAGTAGCATTAGAGGTGCTTCCATCCATGAAAGGGAAACGAATGAACTTTTATCCTCACTTCTGATCTATCTCTTGATCTTTATGGGCTCTCAGATCTTCCAAGTCATCATTTCCATCGAATCTGTAAGCACAAACAAGTCATCCTTGCTAAGCGTGTAGGTCTTTTTTAAAAACACCCTACAGATCTTTGGCGTGATTGCATTTAATATCATGGCACTGGTATATTCAGTATTTCAATGCTATCAAATTGAAACTGCAAAGAAGTTTGGTGCAAGGGAGTTTGAAGACAAGAAAAAATCTCATCTTTACCCTTGTCGGGATAGTTTCTGGAACGATCACACTGGGTCAGATCCTCCTTTCGATATTTGGGTTTCGCCTCTTCAAAGAGTTTGGCTGGAGTATCTATTTAAGGCTTGGCTCTGACTTGACTATGCGAAGTAAGTTTCGGCAAATGTTTGCCCTCCAACCAAGTGCTTTGTATTGATTTCTATAAGAATACTTCATGACGTACCATCTCCTCCAGATGTTCCTCAAGTTCGACCTGTTTTTCTTCTTTGGGTTCATCCTGCAATTTTTGATCTTTACCATCAATGCAGACGATCCCGAGTTTTGGATAACCTTGATCTTCATCCCAGTTTCCCTCCTAGTTGGCTTCCTGTCCATTGCTGCTGTTCAAAGGGAGAACACCCACCTTACCTTTGCCAGCTTGTTTGGGCTCGTGTTGGGGGTGGCATATTTCATTTTTCAAAATCTTCCGCTTGCTGACAAGGCCCAAATATGACAAGTTCAGGAACTTTCTTTCTCTTTTCGGTATTCAGCCTATTTAATGCTTACTAATTAGCTTTCATTCAGCCTTTCTCGCCCTCTTTGTGATTATAACTAGCACAGTATTATTGTTTTCGTGTTACCGCAACTATAACAAAGGCCTGAGCCCCTATAGTAAGTTCTTCTGCACGGCTTGGTTTTCATGTGCTAACTTTCTTTTAGTAAAAATTTCCCTCAAACCACACTAGAACAAAGCGGTTCGCCCACAATCCCTGAATCTAGAGGGAGAGTGAACCTTCTCTACTTGTCAAGTTCTCATCCTGCATCACATCCCTCTTTATAACCAGCTCTGCATGCCACTCACGTTCAATATTTAATCCACGTGTTTTCCTCCAAAATAAATATCTTACAGTTAACCATAATTGTAGACTCCCAGAGCGAACTCAAACAATCAGATATATTGTACCAATTTTCAGCGATCCGTCAGAAGAGCATCCCCATTCCAGCCCCCACCAAATGCCTCCTCCTCATACTTTGAACACCCGTTCAATATGTTTTCTCCCACTCTAAATCTTTATCAGAAGTCTCATGACAGTTCTGTGCTCCCCACGCTTTGAAATTGCCACCAGAGACCAGAATGATGTCGCAAAAACCAATCCCAGGTTAACAAAAAGAATTAAATAAACATGAGTTTTTAGCTTCAAATTTCAAGACTCGGTCTAATATTCACTCTACTATTGGCTAAACCACAACACTCTGGCAAATTTAAAGCTGCTCAGCTTATATAAACCGCTTTCTCTAACCAACAGGTTCGGTTTTAATCACATGTTCCATATTTCACTGCTACCCAATCAATACATCCAACGTATTGAAACACATCCTCCTCTTTAAAGTAACCTACCCACCAGTCTTATTGATGACCCACCTTACTCCCACCACATGCACCCCACTCCTAGTAAACGATGGCAAGATACCCACAAAGCCAAAGCTGAATCACTCTAAACCTTTTATCAAGGATTGATCCTTACCAGGCCAGAACCCCCCAGTTTCCCTTGCCCAGCCTTTCAGCTTCACATTGCAACGAAGATCCCGTTGGGCTTCTATCCCTCAAATTCGAGCCCAACCCTGAGCCAGCCTCGGTACCATCCCACCCCTTATTTCTGATCCCCACATTTCCAACTCCGACTGGATCAACTTAGGGGTACCCCTGATTTTTAAAAAAGCTTGTCGGGTACTGCGAAGCTTCTGAGGGCGGTATCGCTCGCGGCCAAGCCATTGTAGACTTTGCCGATATCGAATGGGCTGATCAAAATAGATGAGAAGACACAACTCTTCAACTGTAAGGTGAGATGGCCCAGTGGGTTCGCAGCACCACATCTCCATCCATGTCCCTCAACCCAGTCATGAGCTTTAGTGTATGCAGTGATCCTGTTCTGCTAGCTTACAAAGCTCTGATTCGTTGCGCTTGAGGGGTTGCAACGTCAAGTCAATAAAAATAACTACCTGTAAAGCTGATTAATGGGCGTAGTCTAGCCAGCATGCTAAAATGTCAACTGACTATGTCTCTACGCTATACAAGATATTATATCATCTTTTTATTGCATCATGTGCAACTAATCCCTTTAGCAGGCTGGGTTGTAGTTTAGAATGGTTAAAATGTTACCTAAAGGAGCCTTCACAATGTGCAGTAATCCCAATTAGAGTCATGCAGCTCTTAGGAGGACCTGGTCAAAAGAAACAAAGCATCAACTTGTAAGGATATTTAAAAGGGGGAAGACTCAATACAGCCAATGAGATTTAAGAGATTCGATATCAAAAAGAACACCCAGTGAGCCTATCATATAATAGTGAGGAGATACCAGCAACCTATCCCCAACCTGACCGAGTGGTAATTAGATGCTGACCGATCCAAACTAGCCTTTGAACCAAATCCACCTAGGCATCACTGGCAACTGACCCCCTCAAACTAGCTGGGCTATGTAAGGCAATAAACCGGACTACCTGAGGATTTACTAGCCACGCATCCCCCTTCCAGCCTAAGCCCTAAACAGAGATTTCTGGAGGAACCCCTCTCCACTCCAGAACCTTGGTACAGTTAACCAAACCAGGGTTACCAACCCATGGCAACCACCGGGAAAAAGTATCCTCCCAGCATTTCATCTATCACCCAACAATTTGAACAAGTTTCTAGGCCAGCTGCTAGATCAAGACCCAACCATACCCAAGGAAAGATCAAAGAATCAATCCATCATATACCTTTAACACTCAAACCATTGCCTCTGCATAAACCTGAACTAGGTCCAACGTTCTGTACTAGACCTCCCCCTAGAGTATCTGGGCCAGGAATATATTCTGGTAGTTGGTTTCCTACATCTGGGGTTCTGCCAACTTTGATCCCGGCATAGTTTTCTTCCGGGAAAACACTTGTTGCAACATCTACAATTACTCCCTCTCAAGAAATCATTCTCCCAAGAATCAACACGACTACCAATTAGCTGGTGGCACTCCTGCCATATCCCCATGCTGTATGAGGATCAAACATTGCAAATCCTACAAGGAACACTACCCAGACAAACCCCATGGATACCACAATCTACATGATGCTACATGGCTTGTCATGATACCATATAACTTCCCTCTTCTATATAAAATAAAGCACTCTTCTCTTATTCATTTCCCCTAATGTGTTTTATATACTTCCAGGAAGTATATCCCTGAAACTCTTGTAGATCCACCGTAATAAGAGGTTCAAAAAGGCTCCCCTGTATCAACCATATCTGGAATAAACCTCCAACCCTTTTATCCTTGCATCCAGCTGTCCAGATTTAAACAGCTCACCTTTCAAGGGCTAACTTTTCTGTAGCTGTGCTGGGTTAGCCAATTTATAGGAAGGGGGAACAATATTGGGATATTGTCAGGAAGCCAGGCATAGGTAGATGCATTGGTTAGCTTGGGACAGAGTACAGCCGGGCCAGAGGGTAATGGTCACCGTAGGATGGGTGCTAACTTGATAATATAGGATACCAATCACCCAAGCAAAGAACAGGGCCCTGAATTGGGCACCATAGTGTCTATCATTCCCGTCAGAGTAATGTAGAGTACTCCAAACAGTTGGGTGGACATAGTCTCGGCTGCGGTGAGGAGACCAGAGCCCTGAATTGGGCACCATAGTGTCTACCATTTCCATCAGAGTAATGTAGAGTACTCCAAACAGTTGGGTGGACGTAGTCTCGGCTGCGGTGAGGGTCTCCATTGGGCGGTTGGGTTGCAGGGTTAAGGGCGGAGTCATGGGAACAAAGTAGGCAGGCAGATAATTGTACTTGTCTTTGAACAATAAGGGTAGCACCTTGATCCTTGTTCCTTCACGTCCTATGTATTCAGTTTCTCTAGTCCTTGCCAAGGGATCAGCAAGGAGGATGGTCTCCAAGTTGTACTCCGCATAGGCGGGGTTGGGCAGGTATTTGGTAAAATGCACAGGTCAAAGGGGGCTCCTGGGGGACGGTATAGTGCCTGGGGAGGGTCGGCAGGTTGGTCCTCAGAGGGGGAAGTTGCCTGATGGTCTACTTGGCCAGAGTTAAGATGGAAGATCACTAAGACTAGATAAGGTAAGATTTGCTTGAACCAAAGGTTCATAAAACTTTATTATCAAAAATGACAATATGGTCCTCACCATACCGCTGGGGCTTTTATACCATTGGTTTTTGCTTCTTCAATTTTTGCAGGGTTCAGGTTCACAGACAAGGCACTGGTGGGGCATGGATTTTGGCTTAGAGTCTTGAGGGCAGCAGATCCAGGTTATGCCTGCTCTGGTGAATAGAAGTAGCAATGCTTTTTTCCACTGCTACTGTTCACCACGTCACCTGAGTAGTTCAATTGTACTACCCATTCTGGACGAAAGACTGGCAGCTGCTGGTAGTCATTGGCAGAGTTAATAGTAGGTTTTGTTTTAACCTCCTTAAGGCAAGCTACAACCTCTGCATAGGTCCAGATCTTTGGTGGCGCAAGGTTGGTAGCAATCTGGTGACCATTCAGGGAATTATCCTTGGGAGACTGGCGGGTCTTGGAGTAACTCATCAACTCGGGTCTGCAATTTAACAAGTTGGCAGGTTCCCGCTCACTTTGTGTGACTCGAGTAGTCTTTGGAGGGTTGGGTTTTGATTCCAGGGTCTCCAATGTTGATTTCAAACCTCCAGTGTTGACGCTTGGCAGGTTGGCAGGTTTCTGTCCCCCCTGTTTGGGGTCATCTATCTCTGGTGGTCCAGAGCTTGACCCAACTGGCAGTTGAGCGGTTTCCTGTCCACTCTGGTCAACATAAGGCTTTTCCTGAGACCAAGGGTTCAATTCCCAGGTTTTCAATACAAGTATTGAAATGTCATTCATGACATCATCCCCTTTCTTCCTGGGGGCCCCCTCTTTCCTAGTCTTTTTTGCAAGGTATTGTTGGATGGCTAGCTGGGCATTGGGTAGGTTGCTTAACGGTTCCCAGGTGCTTTCCTTGGGCGGGTATCCCTTCCATTTGACGTAGTACTGTGGCGTTTTGTAGTGGGTGCAGTCTCCATGAATATATTCAACTTTGTATTCCTCAGAGCCTCCTACTTGGATGGGAGGTGGGTCATTCTTGAGTTTCTGGTGGGGTAGGGAGAACCCTTCTTTTTTGAAGAGTAGCGCACAGTGGAAGACATTATGTATCTTCCACAAGGGGGTAGCTCTAGTTTGAGTGCTACTTCACCCACTAGCTTGGTGATCTTGTAGGGCCCACTCCTTTGGTGGGCTAACTTACAACAGGGGACTTTCAGAGGCATGTTTTGCTAATCCAAATATACTTCATCCCCTATCTTCAATGGTTTTCCAGGAATCCCTTTTTTGTCAGCAAAAGCCTTGTAAGTTTGGACAGCTCTGGTCAGATTCTCAAGACAGGTTTCTTGGGTGTTGTGTATCTGTTCAATCCAGGTTCACCCTGAAATGTTTGTCTCTTTACTGCCAATGCTGGGGTCCCAGGATGAGTCAAACCATAATTGGCTTTAAAGGGGGACATTCCGGTGGATGCATGGTCTTTGCTGTTGTAGGTGTACTGTGCCATGGATAGCATCTTGGCCCAGTTATCTTGGTTGGTGTTGGCGTAGCATCAAAGGTATTGTTCAAGTATTTGATTCACTCATTCAGTCTGGCTGTTGATCTGCAGGTGGTAGGAAGTGGATACATAGCGCTTTACCCCCAAGTCCTTCATCACCCGAGTCCAGTAGTTTGAGGTGAATTGAGGGCCTCTATCAGTGATGATTTCTGCCGGGGTGCTGTGTTTGGTCAGGATGTGGTTGTGAAAATGTCTAGCTGTCTCAGCGGCGGTACAGTGGGTGGTGGTAGGGACAAAATAGGACATTTTAGTAAACCTATCTACTATGACTAAAATGATGTTGAACAAATTTGAAGGGGCAGTTCTACAATATAGTCCATTGAAACAGATTGCCAGGGTCCTGTTGGTATGTCTAGTGGTCTTAGCAGGCCTTCAGGTTTAGATCTATGGGTTTTGGTCCTCCCGCATGTCTCATAGCCCTGAATGTAGGTGGCTGCGTCTTTGTCCATTTGGGGCCAAGCATAATTCTTCTTGATTCCTTGGAGTTTCTTGAGTCTACAAGGGTGACTGGCCATCTCTGAGTTGTGATAGTCTATGAGAACTTTGGTCCTTGTTTTGCCTTTGGGTACATAGATTTGGTTATTTAGTAACAGGGTAGTTCCTTTCAACAAAAATCCTTTCTTGTGGTGACGGCTTTTGGGGTCAGAGGTCAAGTTGATAATGAGTTCTGTTGAGTATTTGTCTAATTTCTGCACCTCAATTATGTTGGGTTTGTGAGCCATTATCTTCATGTACATCAGCTGGATACCTAGGCTGGCAGGGTTGAGGAGTACGTGGGTGTTATAGTCTTTGGTCTCAGATGTGGAGGCAATCAAGTCTGCTCTTCTGCTCAGTGCGTCAGGTACTATGTTGACTTTCCCAGGTTTATAGTCAATTGTCAGAGTGTAGTTGTCCAGTTCTAGGGCCCATCTGGCCTGTCTCTGGTTCAGCTGTCTGGGTTTAAAGAAGTAAATTAAGTTCTTGTGGTTGGTTAGGACATTTACTGATAATTCAGCGCCACATAGGTACTGGCACCAATGTTTCAGGGTCTTCATTATTGCAAGCATCTCCTTATTGTAGATTGGGTAGTTTCCTTTGGCTGGCAGTATTTTCTTGAAGTAATATGCTACAGGATGTAGCATACTATCCCCTCCTTCCTGAAGAAGGACCCCATCCACCGCAAAGTTGGACACATTGGTTTCCAGTACAAATGGTTTGGATGGATATGGCATGGCCAGGACAGGGGAAGAGGTGAAGGCAAGCTTCAAGGCTTCAAAGGCAGTGGTAAATTCTGGGGTCCAAACAAACAGGACCTTTTCAGAGCAAAGACGGGTCAGGGGTAGAGTAATTTGAGAAAAACTTTGGATGAAATACCTGCAATAATTTTCCAGGCCCAAAAAACTTCTCACATTCTTTCTGCATTTGGGCACCGGCCAGGCAATTACTGCTTCTATTTTGTCCTGCGCCATGACCAAACTGCCAGTTTTCACTACATATCCTAGAAATTTGACCTCAGACTGAAAGAATTCATATTTTTTCAGTTTGGTGTGTAAGTTGGCCTGGGAGAGTTTCTCCAATATAAGGTCAAGGTGTTGGAGGTGTTCTTTGTGCAACTTGCTGTATATGAGGATGTTGTCCAAATATGCAACACAAAATTGGTCAAGGTACTTGCCTAGAACTGTGCTGATCATCCTTTGGAAGGTGCTGGGGGGTGTTGCACAGGCCAAATGGCATTACTAGGTATTCATACAACCCATATCTGGTTTTGAAGGTTGTCTTGTATTTGTCTCCATCTTTGATTCAGATCTGGTTGAAGGCGTCTCTTAGGTCAATCTTCAAATACACCCGGGCTCCAGTCAGTACGTTGCAGAGGTCACCAGCGTTGGGGATGGGATAGCAGTTCTTCACCGTGATATTGTTCAGTTTCTGATAGTTTACGCATGGGCACATTCCGCCATCTTTTTTCCCCTACAAACAGCATGGGAGACAAGCAAGGGGCTTTTGACACTTGGATAAAACCCTTTTTGGTCATGTCCTCTAGGTAAGACTTAAAGGCTACTTGTTCATGGTTATTACAGCTGTAGATGGGGCTGTGGTGTGGTGTGGTTGGGTTCCTGATATCAGGTTTATGGCATGATTATAGATTGAATGGCTGGGTAGTTTTGTGGCTTCTTCTTCACTAAACACATGGTCCCGTTTCTGTAGGGGAGTAAGTAGTATCCCAGCGCTAGGTTCTATCTTTATGGTTAAGAGTTGGTTGGACGGCGTTCTGCCGGGGCTCATACAGAAGGGGGCGGTGTCACAAGATTCAGGTCGTCCCAACGTAACAGTCTGTTCACAATAGTTCAGGATCAGGCCGTGTTTTTCAGACCAGGAGTTGCCCAGTATTAGAGGGTGGGGTAAACCTGGCAAGAGGATCAAGGGGGTTGGGTACACATTCTGTCCAGTTTTCAAGAGAAGTTCTTGTTTGCATCTGTATCCTGTGTCCAGAGAACTTTTCCCCATGATTACTTGTAGGCTGTGTTCTGAGGCTGTCAGGCCTAGTTCCTTGGCCAGGCTGGCGTCAATAAAGCTTTTGTCAGCTCCCGTATCAATGAAGGCTTCAATCTGGCACTTGATTCCAGATAGTTCCATGGTCACTTGGATGAATTTGTAAGATTGTGCAGAGGTGTTTATTTGTGCCAAGAATACAGGAGAGGCATTCTTTTTGGGGCAAGCTCTGGTGATATTCCCTGCCTCATGGCAGTAGAAACACAACCCATCTTGATAGTGATGTTATAGCTCTTTGGGGGGACATCCCTGGTCAATTTGGTGTCACAGTTCTGCCAACACAGGTAGGGTAAAGGTTTGGACCTTCCTGGTTTAAGTTCAGTCCTTTGCATAGGGGCAATAGTTCCTCCAGGCTTAGTGTGGGCAGATGGTGTTTCAACAGGTCTTTCATGGCTAAATCAACTCCTTTTCTGAAGATAATGACAGCTAATTCATCCTCAAGTTGGGTGTGAGTCTTCAGTTTAAAGAACTCATCCACATAGGCTTGGATGGGCTGGTTCCCTTGTTGGATCTCCAACAGAGAGTTCAGTGCATAGTATCTGGTGTCTTGGTCATCTCCAGTGGCCATCAATTCACTTTCAAATTGGGAGTAATCAAGGCAAAATTTGACATCTTCAGCAGTGGCCTTTCTGAACCAATCCAGTGTGTCTCCTGAAAGCATGGCAGCCACCCCCAGGACTTTCTCAGTGTCGCTGGGGTATGCGTTGGCTTGGAAGTGGAGGCAGAGGACAGGAATGGCTTGGCAAGCTTCTTCTAAGGTGAGTTTGCCCATCTGGGGCATGTCCACCTTGGTTGTGATCTGGTTCACTATCACATTTTTTACTTGTGATGTGGCTGGGTTCTGGGGTTCTGCCCCAAGTGCAGGGTCTTTCAATTCTTGGGCAAGTCAGTTCTTCATCCATGAGAATATCAGGGAGAAAATTGCCTCATGGGTGTAATAAGTGATTGTCACAAAAAAGCATACAAGTTGCCTCAAGTGTTAACAACATCTTGGGGCCCAGGTTACCATGTTTGTAAAAGATTGTCATAATTTCAGGAAGCCAGGCATAGGTAGAGGCATTGAGCGGCTTGGGATGGGGTTGGACCAAGCTGGCGGGTAAAGCCCACCATAGAATGGGTGCTAACTTGATAATGTAAGACATGGATTGCCTGAGTAAGGACCAGGGCCTTTATTGGGCACCTTAGTGTCTACCATTCCTTTCAGAGTAATGTAGAGTACTCCAAAAAGTTGGGTGGACGTAGTCTTGGCTGCAGTGGGGGTCTCTATTGGGCGGTTGGGTTGCAGGGTTAAGAGCAGAGTCATGGGAACAAATGCAGGCAGATAATTGTACTTGTCTTTGAACAATAAGGGCAGCACCTTGATCCTTTTTCCTTCACGTCCTATGTATTCAGTTTCTCTAGTCCTTGCCAAGGGATTGGCAATGAGAATGGTCTCCAAGTTGTATTCTGCGTAAGTGGGGTTGGGCGGGTATTCAGTAAAATGCACAGGTTTAAAGGGGGCTCCTGGGGGACGGTATAGTGCCTGGGGAGGGTTGGCAGGTTGGTCTTCAGAGGGGGAAGTTGCCTGATGGTCTACTTGATCAGAGTTAAGATGGAAGATCACTAAGACTAGATGAGGTAAGATTTTTTAAACCAAAGGTTCATAAAACTTTATTATCAAAAATGACAATATGGTCCTCACCATACTGCTGGGGCTTTTATACCATGGGTTTTTGATTCTTTGATTTTTGCAGGGTTCAGGTTCACAGACAAGGCACTGGTGGGGCATGGATTTTTGGCTTAGAGTCTTGAGGGCGGCAGATCCAGGTTGTGCCTGCTCTGGTGAATAGAAGTGGCAATGCTTTTTTACGCCACTACTGTTCACCACGTTGCCTGAGTAGTTCAATTTTACTACCCATTCTGGACGGAATAATGGCAGCTGCTGGTGTCACAGTAGGTTCCATAATGCTGGGTATTGTCCGTCCAAGTAAGAAGGCACAGAAGGCCGGAAAACCTGTATCAAAATTGACCAAGTTAACAGATTTAAACCAAACAGTCAATCAAAAATGGGTCACGGCTGCTCCAGTCTGCCAGCTGAAACCAACCCCCCTTGCAAACTGATGTTGATAAATCAACATAATATGAGGGTCATCCAATATAAGCTTATTAATCAGCACGGTTGTCAGAAACTGGTCACGCAAGGGCTCTTTGCAACCTGGATTAGATACTTACTTGAAGATGCAGAAGGAATAGGAGATCAAGACTCAGGTGGTATTGCTTAGTAAATTTTTCTGATATATATTGAATAATTTTCCCTGTTTCAACTCAAAGAGTTGAGTCCTCCTAAATTTACTCAATAAAAATCAATTATCCCAAGTTCTAATTTCAATTTTTAAAAATGCATCCTGTGCTTGGGTTGTTGCGGTATATCCCATACAATCTGATTCTGAACAGAATCATTTCAGGAAGATGGGGCCCAGCATCTGGAACTTTGTTGTTGGTGCCGCAAAATGTTAATTTCATGCTAGCCAATTTTGTAGCTCCTCCCCCCATTCTTGAAGATGAAAATTGTGTCACTTCTCAATGCCCAGAATTCTACGCTGAAGATGCATTGATGCCTCCCCAGGTCATTTATCTTGGTTTACTCTGGTTAGGAATGATTGTTCTACTTAATCCTGGAGTTACAATTGGAAATTTCACAAAAAAATATCTGAAGCCGCGTTGGTGGTTAATCATCAATTCTATGTGGATTTGGGTGGTAATTCCCCATCATTTAGAAACAGCTTCATATTATCCAGCAATTTCTGTCACATTACTCAACTCTTCTACGTCTGAGTTTTTGGAAGCAGTTTGTCATGAATTTGTGTTTCTTTTCTCCTGCTCCGTCAAGATATCTGCGTTTACCATGTTTATTTGCATCAGTTCATTTCTGAGTTTTTAGTTTGGGCTTTACTTTAATTTGTGGTTTCCATCTCCGGCTGCAGTTGTAGAGACTGGATCCTCTGTTTCCTATTTCTGTCACGTCATGTCATTTTGGCGTCTGGAGTATTTTCCTGCCTCACCCACTGATGAAATTTTGCATGAAGTTTTTTCAGCATTATCATTTTATTCTGGCTCTAGCCTTAGTCACAAATCCCAAGTTTACCATGTGATGATGAAGGTTTCTGAAGATGCCCGTGAATGGTTGTTGTCTGCGGTGGAGTGCAATCCACATGTTTTAACTGAGAGTGCATCTCTATACCCTTTTTAAAAAATTTGTGTGTATCTATTGAGGAGCTCAAAGTATATTGTAAGCTGTACGCCTTCCATCAGGGTACAACTCTGCTTTCGGTATTCCTTCCTCAGTTTCTTATCTACTGCTGTACAATTGATGTTCCTGAGATGAATAAACTCTCAGCGTTGTGGTTAGCAGTTGACCAGACTGCCCAGGATTTGGTGGTTTGGGATTCCCTGTTAACCACAACTGAGGCCCCAGTAAGCCAAATTCTTTCTCTGGTCTCAAATATGTCTACTTCCAAACAAGGTACATTGGTAATTGAGGATAAACCTGCTGCGCGCTCTTGGTTTTCTGGTCCTTGCTCCGCAATAGTTCCTTCCAACCAAAGCCAAGATTGTTCTCCCCCTAGCTTGTCTCAGCTACAATTGGTGGTGGTGAACAAACCCAGTGATGTAAAGGAGGCCCCTGTAGTGTCTGTTCCTGATAGTTCCTTGGCAATGCTTCAGCACGTCATACCTGAAAAATCTTCTGTTATTACGTCCAAAGAGTTGCCCCTTGTTCCCATTGATTGTGATAACCCCGTGCTTCTGGCTGCTGTCCAAGAAATGATTGAGCGTTACTTCCAGGAGCATCCTGCCTCCTTAGCTGCCATCTGTACCGCCAATGAAACACAAGACCCTGCCAAGATTGCTAACTTTGCTACAAATAAATCCACTTCTGGTTACTTCTTGTTCTATGGTAGCATAGATAATGTTCAGACTATCTATCAGCCAGCTATTTTGTTAGATACAGGTGCTTCTGATAATTTCATGAGTGTGGAGACTGCCAACTTGCTACAACTCAAGTACCACCCGGGAATGCTTGTTAGGGGTGGAAATTGTCAAACATTTCCCTCTTTCCAGCTGAAAAAGTCAGTTACTTTTGTAGTTGCAGGTCAGTCTTTTACTGCAAGGTTTTTGGTTTGCCCTACCCTTATGTATCCTATCATTTTGGGAGTGAGTTGGTGGAGAGATCATAATGTATTGACCTTACTGGAGAAAAATGAGCTGCAGGTGGAACACTCTTTGGGTATAACTATTTGCATTCTGCTGTTGGATATGTCTGAATTGGAGCAATTATCACAGACCATACAATTGTTTCCTGTCTCTGTCCCCGTAAGTTTGGATTTACTGGCAAGCTTGCTATCCTGGTCTGCGGCATTTGACGCCACCAGAGGCAAGGTCCTTCCCAAGCACACTCAGTTTGACTTTGACTTTAAGGTCACTGTTGATCTGATCAGAATTGCGTCTCCTATTTACCCTTTAACCTTGAAGGAAGATGCATGTTTGGAAGAGTGGACTCGTAATATGTTGGCAAAAGGCTACATTTTTAAGAAGGCTTTGTCAATCTGCTCTCTGTTATTGTTTGTTCAGAAGTCTGATGGGTCCCTTTGTCCTTGTGTCAACTACAGGAATTTGAATAACATTACAATTCCGGATTCTTATCCTTTACCTCTCAAAGCACAGATCTCTAGATGTGTTGAGAAGGCCAAGGTATTCTCAAAACTTGGTCTGTTGAATGCTTTCAATCAAATCAGGATTGCAGAATGAATGGAATGATTAACAGCATTCTGAACTAAGAAGGGTATCTTCCAGTTCCATATAATGCCTTTTGGATTGAAGAATGCCCCAGCTTGCTTTCAGCGGTTGATTGATTCAGTCCTGGGAGATCTCCTAGGTGTATGTGCCATTGTGTATATGTTGATATCTTGGTGTTCTCTCCAGATGAAGAGTTGCATAAGGCCCACCTGTTGGCAGTTGTAGAGCGCATTATCCAAGCAAACTTGATCATCAAAAGGAGTAAGTGTGAATTATTTAAATGTAAGGTTACCTTTCTGGGTAATATTATCTTTGAGGATGGCCACACCATTGCCCCTGACAAGGAAGCTGCGGTTTGAGAGTATACTACACCTGTGGCAGTATCCCAACTTTGTAGTTTCCTGGGTACATGTACATTCTTGAAGAAATTCACTCCCCATTTGTCTGATGTGGCTGCCCCTTTATATTTGGCTAGTGGAAAGACAACTTTAGTCTGGTCGCCTGAGTGTGAAAGTGCCTTCTCAGCAGTCAAGGCTCTTTTGTTGTCCTCCCCAGTGTTAAGACATGTGGATCCTGAGCTTCCTTTTGTTGTTTCCACCAATGCATCTAAATACGCTGTGGCTGTTGTGCTGTTGCAGACGGCTAGTGACAGGATTGAGAGACCTGTAGGGTATTTCTCCCGGAAGATGGAGGCTCGAGAACACAACTACATGATTTACAGCAAGGAATTGTTGGCTGTAGTGGAATTTTTAGGGCATTGGTATCACCATCTCATGTTGGCACGTCATCCATTTGTAGTAAGAACTGACCACAAAGCTCTTCTATATTATCAACAACCCAGGGTTTTGTTGGGTTGCCAATCCAGATGGCATGGTGATCTGACAAGATACAAGTTCTGCTACAAGTTTATTAAGGGATCTGACAATTACTTGGCCAATGCTCTAAGCAGGAATCCCTCTCATCTCCCAGATGCTAGTATGGACGCCAAGTTTAAAACACATACTATGATTCCAGACAAGGCTGTGATACCTTTTGTATTGCCTCTGCTGGCTACGTTGACAACCATGTCCTTAGCTGAGGGTGCAGACCTGGACTTGTATTCCAAAGTTAAGTTTCTGCAACCTTTGTCCAAAGGTTATGATAGGCTATTGGAGCTAGCATGTGCAAACCCAGTAGGTCAGCCTCAGGGTTATCATAAGATTGGTCCAGTCCTATATCATCAAGGTTGCTTGTGGGTTCCTGAAGGCACTATGTGGGATGAAATCATGGAGGCTAATCATACCTGTCCAACAGCTGGTCATCCAGGGAAAAACAAAACAGTGGAACTTATCTGCCACCAGTTTTCCTGGAAAGGTTTGACTATGCAGGTAGCAGCTTTTGTTTGAGATTTCCTGGTATGTGTTCAATCCAAGGCCACTCAGAATAAGACTACTGGTTTAATGGTTCTACTTCAGCCTGCTGCGGGTCCCTGGACGTCAGTGTCGGTAGATTTCATTGGTGAGCTTCCTAATTCCAATGGGTTTAACGCAATCATGGTGGTAGTCAATTGTTACACAAAGATGGCACACTTTGTACCTTGCTCAACCACAATTACTTCAGTGGAAACCGCTAGGTTATTTGTGAACAGAATCTTCTCTATACATGGCATCCCAATGGAGATTGTAAGTGACCGTGGTCCTCAATTTACTGCTCAGTTCTGGGAAGCTTTTACTGGAATCCTTGGTATCAAAATTGTGCTATTCTACTGCTTTCCACCCCCAATCCAATGGACAAACAGAGAGGGTAAACCAAAGTTTGGAGGTCTACCTACGTTGCTTACCTAATGCACAGCAAGATGACTGGTGTGATAACTTACCCATGGCAGAGACCACATATAATAACACCCCACACACGCCAACTCAAGTCTCGGCATTTTTGCCAATGTGGGTTACAATCCTTTTTCCAACATGGGTCCTTGATTGGTTAGCAACGTAGAAGCTGCAACTGATCAGGCTGCTGCATTGAAGCAGGTTTATTACCGTGTTCTGAGGCACAGCACAGACACACAACGGGGAATCCTAACCTTAGGATTGGATTTGTACTAAGTCTCAGTTAGATGGCAGGGAAGGCAATAGCATTTACGTTGCAGCCCTGGATGAATAATCTCTACTAGGCGTGGCTAGAGAGAGGCACTGAAGTACAGAAGACACAAGAATAAAAATGTGAATAGAACTTAATTTTTATTGGTGAATGTGAAATGGAATATATAGTGGTTAGGAATACCACAAAACACTACCAGGATGATAGGATCACTTGCCACAAGCATGAGTGGGGAAAGTGAGTTGCACAGAGTCAGGAAACCAAACAATCATATTTCCTGAAGTGGAAGCCAGTTCATTTTGAGAGTTGAAAGCAAAAGCAAGAGATTTGTCCTTGAAATGGCCCAACAAAGGCAAAATCAAAACATGGCAAATGCCGTTATTCACGACATTGCCCCCCTCTAGATTGGCCTTTGGGAGGTGATACTTGCGGAGGAACTTGGCGTGTACGTAGGCAAAAGGGCAACCAAGGGAGAGGAGCTTTACAGTGTACTCAGACCCTTGTTTGAAAGTCACCTCTAAAGGACCAATCCACAGGGAGTCTAGTTTATGCGCGCGCCCACCCACACGGTGTTGATAGTATAGGACTTGGTCACCAACAATAAACTCAGGCAAGGGGGAGCGCCCAGCGTTGTCAGGAGAGAGCTCGAGCATCTTAGTCTTATAGGCAGAAGTGTAGGCAGTGGCCTGTATATCAATGATGAAGTTGACTAAGTCTTTGATGTGGTTGTCAGGGTTCATGGCCTTATCAGAGGAGAGTAGGGGAACCCCCAAGAGCAACGGAGTGGTGGCTTCACGCCCATACAACATGGCAAAGGGGGAGTACCCTATGATCCAATGCCTGCTCAGACGGCAACTGTGGTAAGTTTGACTCCCTTAAACTTGACTCCCTGGTACTTGACACTTTGTCAAGTACCAGGAAGTTGAGTGCCGCATATGTGAATCTATTAGTATTTTTGGCTTAACCAATTTTAAGCTAATTTTTACTAGTAATTTAGGGGTTTGAAACCAAAAACCAAAAATAAATTTACTTGAACTCAACTCTGTTTAATAAATTGGTTAGCTAAAATACCAATTTAAGGGGCAATTTATAAGTAAATTTACTAATAGAAATGAAAAAACCTGTGTTCAACACTCTAAACCCAAAAGTGACCAGTTTGACACTTTTTAAGCCAAATTTTAATTTTATTAATAAAATAAATATGCGCTTATATAAATTTTATTATTTACTATTATATTTTTATTATTAGTATCCATAGTTGTTGATTAGGCTCCCAAGCACCACTATACTGGATTTAGTGGTATAGTCATTAATCAAATGCCCCACTTGTTTTACATTATGTCATTCCTGGGTTTTTGGATTAAGTGGTGCCACATAAATTAAGCCCAATTTATTAAGAGATTTCATATGTAATTTATAAAAAACTGAAACTTCAAACTTTCTTTGTTTGACTCTATCCACTTGACACCTGATCAGTTTCAGATTTAACTAATCAAAGGCTCGGAATTAAGGCTAAATTAATGTGACGCACTATGAGCGCCACTCAACACTCACCCACTTGACACTTTAACTTGGGGATTAGTACAGAGAGCTTCTTAACGTTTTAACCAACACTATGGTAAATAATTCACTCCCAGCTCCTCACAGCATGCCCTAATCACTAATAAACACCTTCCTACTCATTTACTTTTTTAACTTATGCTGTATTTTTTTATTTTTGAGCATACAAAACTGCCTTGCTTTTGGGTTAACTTTTGAACCCAGTTTAAATTTAAGCAAGTTTTATATGTAAAAAACATAGTAAATTTGATGTTTCTGCTCAACTCCAGCATACTTGACAGTGAGAATTCAGCTTTTTCTGGCTGTTCAACAGTGCTGAACTCGACACTTTACTATGTTTTGAATTTTCAACTCTCAATAAAAAAAATTCCACATAATAAGTTTTTTTTGCTATTATAATCTACTACTTTTTCTGCTGCTCTCCATATAATTTTCATATTTTTTTTGATTTTCAATTAAACTTTTACATTGATTTAACACTAAGATGTTATGCTGAACCTAACATCTTTGATGCTTTATCATAAATTCACTTATTTTCTATGTTTTAACCTTTATATCTATACTTTGAGTTTCTATTTTGCTTCTATTTACTTTTTTATGTTTTTTTATAAAGAAAACTTTATTTGCATACTTTTCATTCAACTTTTGCTTTGCTTTACCTCTTTGTGTTTGCAATATCTTCTCAATCATTTTATTTACAATGCTAAACTTTTCTTTAGACAAAATCAAGCAAGAAAAGCCAGCAGCCTAAGCGCCAAGCCTCCAAAGGCTTCAAAGAAACTGCCTCCACCCCCAAGCGTGCCAAGAAGCCTGCAAAGGAAAAGTCTCCAACCCCATCTCCTCCCACTCCATCTCCTTCCACTCCTCCCCCCTCCACCCTCATCTTCTACATCCCCTTCACCTTCCCCCCAAAAATCCTCCCCAATAAATCAGATGGTGATCTTACCAACCACTCATTTTATCACTCAGAGGCCGACTCCAAGCCTACCAAGGAGCGCCAGACCAAGAAGGCAAAGGCTGCCAAGGAGCCCACCTCTTCTTCTGGTAAGAAAAAGGAGGCATCCAAGCAGGCCTCAAAGAATCCTCCCCCTCCCCCCTCCCAATGGCTCTTCACCTCCTTCTTCATCTGACCCCAAAGATGAGCTGGAGGATTACTCCAAGAAGTTTAAAGCTTCTGGTCATGTGGCTTGGGATCCACTGGCTGTCCACAACATTTGCAATGTGGACAGAGAGTTCAAAGTTCCTAAGCGCTTCCCCTGGTACTTTCTGATCATGTCTGTAAAGGGCGGCCCTGGTTATGTTGCCGACAATTATATCTTTAATTGCAACAACCAAAAGCGGCAGACCAAAAGCAAGCACTTTGTCTGCGAGGATAAGACTTGCGGGGCCTGGTTGAACACCAAGGGCTGGGAGCGGGTTACTTTGGAGAAGGGGGAGCACACTTGTGAGCCCCCCAATCACCTGATCACTCGGATGTTAAAGTGGTACCTTGTGCAAGTAATACCCACATCCTCCCATCTTTGCGCATCAGATCTGGCCATCAAGGCCCTCCAGCACCTGAAGCCCAACAGACTTAAGTTGATGCTCACTCAGGAGCAACTTGTTAAGTACATCAGTGATAAGAGTATTGCTGCCAATCCCCCTCCTCCCAAGGCTTCTGACGTCCTCTCTGAGCTCACTCTCACTCATGAGCTTAAGCAGCTTCCTAGTGGGGAGTGCTTCCTGCTTCATGATGACGGGCCTGCAGCCAAGGACCGTATAATCTGCTACTCAACTCAGCAGAACCTGATGGTGTTGAAAAGAGCATCAACCTGTCTAGTTGATGGTACCTTTGCCACATGCCCCCAGATGTTCAAGCAGCTCTGGATGGTTCATGCCCAGATTGACATCCGGGTGATTCCACTTGCATTCTTCCTTCTTCCCGGGGCCACTGAGGCCATTTATACCCGCACGTTCTCCATCCTCTGCCAAGAACTTGCTCTCCTTCCTCCCGCTGATGATGATGAATCCAAGAAGACTCCCCTCCACACCCACGCCAATCCACCTGCCTCTGACAAGGACCAGGCCACCCTGGACTCAGAGGAAAAGGCAAGGCTAAGAGCTCTTGGGCCTTGCATATGCATTATGGACTTTGAGCCTGCTCAGTTCAATGCATTTGAGCAGCTGTTTAGCAGGGAGGTGCAGGGGTGCCACTTCCACTTCCGCCAAGCAGTTGCTCATAATGTGCAGGCCCATGCAGAGCTTAGTAGGTTAAGCCGGAGGGATACTTCAGACACCTGCAGATTTGTGCTGGCACAATTTAGTGCCTTGGCTTTTTTAAAGCCAGAGCACACTGCAATGGGGTTTGAGGTGCTCTCAAAGGATCCCTACATAGTGAAGCACCCAGAGTTCAAGCCTTTTCTTGAGTACTTTGAGCCCCAGTGGATTGGGAAGGTTGTCACGCAGAGGCAAGGCAAGGCCTGTGCCAAGACCAGATGGAATGTGTACCGGGCAGCAGTGAATGGTGAGCTCAAGACCACCTCAGCACTAGAGGCTTACCACAAACACCTCAAGGCCAACTTTGGGCTCCACCCCAAATTCAATAAGTTCTTTTCCCTCTTGCAGCACAAGCAGGAGAAGACCATCTCCAAGCTGCGTGACTTGGCCAACCACATCCCCCCCACCAAGCCAACCACCCCCTGTACCCTCTTTACCAAGGCAATCCAGGGTGCGGCTAAGCACAAATACAAGGCCTCTGAGCTTAAGCAGCAGCTTGAGCTTATTGCCACTGCCCTCCTGGAAGGGGCCAAAATGAAACAGGAAAAGAAGGAGGAGGAATAAACTTGCTTGCTTGCTCAGCTATATGATTTTAACTTTTAACTTTTAACTTTTTAACTTTAATTTTTACTTATTAGCTTTGATCATTTAGTTTTTAGTTTTATAAGTTTTTTAATTTAATTAGATAGCAGTAATTGTTTTATGTATACATGGTAAGTTTGAGATGAATATTTATAGTTGGAAGTAAGTGAAATATCTTAATTTTTTAATTTCCAAATAAAACATGATATTCACAGTTGTGCTTATATGAACTATATCAAATAAATATTAATATTTCTTTATATTTTGCTTAACTTTATTTTTTGTGTTTGTGTTTATTTTTGTCTCATTGTAATTTTATGTTTTTATGGTAATAAAAAATATTTTTATAATGAAGAGTGTAAATTACATAGTAAAACAAGAAATAATTACTTATTTCTCCTTATTTTTATTTATTAAGATACTGTTTTTATTGCATTTTTGAGTTTTCTGGGGTCAATTTAGTATACCATACCTGTATAATTTAATTTTTTATATTAAAAGTTTTCAGTACATCAAGATCTGTTAATTAAAAAAGTGTTGAGTACCAGGGAGTCAATCAGGGAAAAAGCTGAATTCTCACTTTACTATAGTGTCAAGTTCAAGGGAGTCAATTTCAAGGGAGTCAAGTACCAGGGAGTTGACTTTAAGGGAGGCAAACTTACCACAGTTGCCGCTCAGACAATAGGCAAAGAGGGCACAGGTAAGTATAGATCCCAATTGGCAGCATTGGAGTAGATGAGTTTTCTCATGATAGAAACCAGTGTCAAGTTGGCACGCTCAACTGCCCCATTAGTAGAAGGATTATAGGTGGCAGAGAAAGACTGGTGAGTTCTTAGAGCTTCAAAAACAGAGGTTACAAGTTTGGCATTGAAGTAGGTCCCATTGTCTGATAACAGCACTTGAGGACAGCCATGGCAGTAGAAAACATCCTGTACAGGAAGGCAGCAGTAGTCTTAGCAGTGATGTCTTTAGTAGGGCAAGCTTCTACCTATTTGCTGAAGTGGTCAACGGCAATCAGGATAAAGCGGCATCCAGAGCGTGAGCGGGGGAGAGGACCTACAGCATCAATGCTGACAGTGTGAAAAGCGTGTTGAGGGGGAACCAATTTGAACTCATGGGAAGCAGCTCGGGGCCTCTGAAGTTGGAAGTCATGGCAACTAGCTATGAAATCTGGGATCAACAGGCAAAGATTCTACCAGAAGTAATTCTTCTGAAGCCAGTCAAAGGTTTTGGCATTGCCTCCATGGCCAGTTTCCTTATGAGCTTGTGACACCAAGGAGAGGCAAAGACTGGGGCGCACGTATGGCAGGTATTGACCCCACACCTTCTTGAAGAGTTGGTTGTCACATATGAGGGTGTCTTCAGACAATTTGGATAGGGCAAGTCAAACCTCTTCTGAATCACTTTCCCAGGAAGAAGGGTAGCCAATTAGCTCATACAGTTGGTCTGCCTTGGCAGGATGTAGGGCAAGGATGGGTATTTGGGATAACCCATCAGTGTTCTGATGTTGAATCCCGGGGCAATGGAGCACAGTGAAATCAAAACCTTGCAGGTAGAGAGCCCATCTGGCTAAGCGTCCTTCAGGCTCCTTAAGTTGTTGTAACCATTTGAGCAAAGCATGGTCAGTGACAACAGTGAAATGGGTACCATACACATAGTGGCGGAATTGTTTGACTGCATTCAGCACAGCAAGGCACTCCTTCTCTGTAACGCTGTAATTCTTTTCATGCTTATTTAGCACATGGGAAGTATAGGCTACAGGGTGGTCCACACCTTCATTGTTGAGCTGAGCCAAGATAGCCCCAGTAGCAAGGTCACTAGCATCAGTGTACAAGATGAATTCCTTATTGTAGTCAGGGTACACTAAAATGGGTGCTTCTTTGAGTTTCTGCTTTCGAGTCTCAAAGGCTTGCTGTTGACTGGCGGTCCATTCAAAAGGGACATTACGTAATAGTTAGACCAGGGGTTTGCTAGTATCAGCAAAATCAGGAATGAATTGTCTATAGTAACCCATCATGCCCAGAAAGACTTGTACTTCTTGGAGTTTGGTGGGTGGAAGCATTTTGTCAATGGCTTTAACCTTCTTGGTCATTGGACGGATTCCCGTTTGGGTTACTTCATGGCCCAGGAATTCAAGGTGCTCTTTGAAGAAAGCACACTTAGAGGGCTTTAACTTGAGACCAGCTTCTTGGATATTTATGAACACCTCTTTAATATGGACTAGGTGATCTGTGAAAGTTGTGCTGAAGACTTTTATATCATCTAGGTAGACTAAGACACACAACAACTTCAAGTCACGCAGGATGGGGTCCATGGCCCTCTGGAAAGTTGCCGGGGCATTACAGAGCCCTTGCAGCATGCAAGTAGGCTCAAAAAATCCTTATGATGTGATGAATGCAGCCTTCTGACGGTCTTCAGGAGAGAGGTCAACTTGCCAGTAGCCAGACGCCAAATCCATGGCAGAGAAAAACTTAGAACCTCCAAGGCGTTGAAGGGCGTCATCAATGCGTGGTAAGGGATAGGAATCTTTCTTGGTTAGAGAATTCAACCTTTGATAGTCCATCACAATACGGTGTCCACCATCTTTTTTCTTTAAGATGAGCAGGGGGGAAACCCAGGGACTTTGAGAGGGAGCTAGCAGTCCAGCATCCAGCAGTTGTTTGAGCTCCTTAGAAACCTGCACATCTTCCACTTGGCTGCGGTGGTATGGCTTGGCACAAAAGGGGGAGCATCTCCTGTGTCAATCTGATGAATCACACCTTTGGCTAATCCATAATCAGTACTATCTTTAGCAAAGATGTCTGAGAACTGGTCTAGTAAATCAAGCACCTCTTTCTGTTGGACCAGGGACAACTGAGGGAAGTCTTGGGCAGTGAACAGAGATAGGACTTGAGGCTCGTCTTTGGGTAGGTTAAAGTCTTGAAACGTTCCAAAAGAGTGAAAAGACAAGACATCAGGAGAATTTAACAACTTTCTGTAACCAACAACCTGTCCTCTGGATACAGTCATAGGTAGTGCAGTAAGGTTGGCAACTAGTAATTGAACGGGATCCTTGTGGGAAACGTCCAGAATTCCAGGACAAAGGTAAGGCTTGTTACACCCCAGCAAAGGAGGGGTTACAGCTCTAAGAAAGTCCGTTCATGTAGTTCATATGATATCTGAGAGTCTAGGATAGCCTGAGAGCCTGGGGGGATGGTGATAGCAGACGTGGCATGAGAGGGATTCCCTCAGTTGCAGGACAAGCCATGAGAGGACACTTCATGTTGGTGGAATGGGTTCAGTATTTCAGGGTGAAAACTCCAGTGGGGTACTCCAGAGGGCAACTGTGGTAAGTTCAACTACCTTAAAGTCAACTCCCTGGTACTTGACTCCCTTGAAATTTACTCCCTTGAACTTGACACTATAGTAAAGTGATAATTCAGCTTTTGCCCTGATTGACTCCCTGGTACTTGACACTTTTTTAATTAACAGATCTTGATGTACTGAAAACTTTCAATATAAAAAAATTAAATTATACAGATGTGGTATACTAAATTGACTCCAGAAAACTCAAAAATGCAATAAAAACAGTATCTTAATAAATAAAAATAAGGAGAAATAAGTAATTATTTCTTGTTTTACTATGTAATTTACACTCTTCATTATAAAAATATTTTTTATTACCATAAAAACATAAAATTACAGTGAGACAAAAATAAACACAAACACAAAAAATAAAGTTAAGCAAAATATAAAGAAATATTAATATTTATTTGATATAGTTCATATAAGCACAACTGTGAATATCATATGTTTTATTTGAAATTAAGAAAAATTAAGATATTTCACTTACTTCCAACTATAAATATTCATCTCAAACTTACCATGTATACATAAAACAATTACTGCTATCTAATTAAATTAAAAAACTTAAAATTAAAACTAAAACTAAATGATCAAAGCTAATAAGTAAAAATTAAAGTTAAAAAGTTAAAAGTTAAAAGTAAAAATCATATAGCTGAGCAAGCAAGCAAGTTTATTCCTCCTCCTTCTTTTCCTGTTTCATTTTGGCCCCTTCCAGGAGGGCAGTGGCAATAAGCTCAAGCTGCTGCTTAAGCTCAGAGGCCTTGTATTTGTGCTTAGCCGCACCCTGGATTGCCTTGGTAAAGAGGGTACAGGGGGTGGTTGGCTTGGTGGGGGGATGTGGTTGGCCAAGTCACGCAGCTTGGAGATGGTCTTCTCCTGCTTGTGCTGCAAGAGGGAAAAGAACTTATTGAATTTGGGGTGGAGCCCAAAGTTGGCCTTGAGGTGTTTGTGGTAAGCCTCTAGTGCTGAGGTGGTCTTGAGCTCACCATTCACTGCCGCCCGGTACACATTCCATCTGGTCTTGGCACAGGCCTTGCCTTGCCTCTGCGTGACAACCTTCCCAATCCACTGGGGCTCAAAGTACTCAAGAAAAGGCTTGAACTCTGGGTGCTTCACTATGTAGGGATCCTTTGAGAGCACCTCAAACCCCATTGCAGTGTGCTCTGGCTTTAAAAAATCCAAGGCACTAAATTGTGCCAGCACAAATCTGCAGGTGTCTGAAGTATCCCTCTGGCTTAACCTACTAAGCTCTGCATGGGCCTGCACGTTACGAGCAACTGCTTGGCGGAAGTGGAAGTGGCACCCCTGCACCTCCCTGCTAAACAGCTGCTCAAATGCATTGAACTGAGCAGGCTCAAAGTCCATAATGCATATGCAAGGCCCAAGAGCTCTTAGCCTTGCCTTTTCCTCTGAGTCCAGGGTGGCCTGGTCCTTGTCAGAGGCAGGTGGGTTGGCGTGGGTGTGGAGGGGAGTCTTCTTGGATTCATCATCATCAGCGGGAGGAAGGAGAGCAAGTTCTTGGCGGAGGATGGAGAACGCGTGGGTATAAATGGCCTCAGTGGCCCCGGGAAGAAGGAAGAATGCAAGTGGAATCACCCAGATGTCAATCTGGGCATGAACCATCCAGAGCTGCTTGAACATCTGGGGGCAAGTGGCAAAGGTACCATCAACTAGCCAGGTTGACGCCCTTTTCAACTCCATCAGGTTCTGCTGAGTTGAGTAGCAGATTATACAGTCCTTGACTGCAGGCCCATCATCATGAAGCAGGAAGTGCTCCCCACTAGGAAGCTGCTTAAGCTCATGAGTGAGAGTGAGCTCAGAGAGGATGTCAGAAGCCTTGGGAAGAGGGGGATTTGCAGCAATACGCTTATTGCTGATGAATTTGACCAACTGCTCCTGTGTTGGTACCAACTTGAGATTGTTGGGTTTGAGATGCTGGAGGGCCTTGATGGCCAGATCAGAAGCTCAGAGGTTGGCGGTAGTGGGAATGACCTGAACAAGGTACCATTTAAGCATGCGAGTGATTAGATGATTGGGGGGCTCACAAGTGTGCTCCCCCTTCTCCAACGTTACTTGCTCCCAGCCCTTGGTGTTCAACCGGGCCCCACAAGTCTTATCCTTGCAGACAAAGTGCTTGCTTTTGGTCTGCTGCTTTTGGTTGTTGCAATTAAAGATATAATTGTTAGCAACGTAATCAGGGCCGCCCTTTACAGACATGATCAGAAAGTACCGGGGGAAGTGCTTAGGAACTTTGAACTCTCTGTCCACATTGCAAATGTTGTGGACGGCCAGTGGATCCCAAGCCACATGACCAGAAGCTTTAAACTTCTTGGAGTAATCCTCCAGCTCATCTTTGGGGTCAGATGAAGAAGGAGGTGAAGAGCCATTGGGAGGGGGAGGGGGAGGATTCTTTGAGGCCTGCTTGGATGCCTCCTTTTTCTTACCAGAAGAAGAGGTGGGCTCCTTGGCAGCCTTTGCCTTCTTGGTCCGGCGCTCCTTGGTAGGCTTGGAGTTGGCCTCTGAGTGATAAAATGAGTGGTTGGTAAGATCACCATCTGATTTATTGGGGGAGGAATTTTGGGGGAAAGGTGAAGGGGATGTAGAAGATGAGGGTGGAGGGGGGGAGTGGGAGGAGATGGGGTTGGAGACTTTGCCTTTACAGGCTTCTTGGCACGCTTGGGGGTGGAGGCAGTTTCTTTGGAGCCTTTGGAGGCTTAGCGCTTAGGCTGCTGGCTGTTCTTGCTTGATTTTTTCTAAAGAAAAGTTTAGCATTGTAAATAAAATGATTGAGAAGATATTGCAAACACAAAGAGGTAAAGCAAAGCAAAAGTTGAATGAAAAGTATGCAAATAAAGTTTTCTTTATAAAAAAACATAAAAAAGTAAATAGAAGCAAAATAGAAACTCAAAGTATAGATATAAAGGTCAAAACATAGAAAGTAAGTGATTTTGTGATGAAGCATCAAAGATGTTAGGTTCAGAATAACATCTTAGTGTTAAATCAATGTAAAAGTTTAATTGAAAATCAAAAAAATATATGAAAATTATATGGAGATCAGCAGAAAAAGTAGTTGATTATAATAGCAAAAAAACTTATTATGTGGAATTTTTTATTGAGAGTTGAAAATTCAAAACATAGTAAAGTGTCAAGTTTGGCACTGTCAAACAGCCGGAAAAAGCTGAATTCTCACTGTCAAGTATGCCAGAGTTGAGCAGAAACATCAAATTTGCTATGTTTTTTACATATAAACCTTGCTTAAATTTAAACTGGGTTTGAAATTTAACCCAAAAGCAAGGAAGTTTTGTATGCTCAAAAATAAAAAAATACAGCATAAGTTAAAAAAGTAAATGAGTAGGAAGGTGTTTATTAGTGATTAGGGCATGCTGTGAGGAGCTGGGAGTGAATTATTTACCATAGTGTTGGTTAAAACGTTAAGAAGCTCTCTGTACTAATCCCCAAGTTAAAGTGTCAAGTGGGTGAGTGTTGAGTGGCGCTCATAGTACGTCATATATTAATATAGCCTTAATTCCGAGCTTTTGATTATTTAAATCCAAAACTGATCAGGTGTCAAGTAGATAGAGTTAAACAAAGAAAGTTTGAAGTTTCAGTTTTTTATAAATTACATATGAAATCTCTTAATAAATTGGGCTTAATTTATGTGGCACCACTTAATTCAAAAACCTGGGAATGACATAATGTAAAACAAGTGGGGTATTTGATTAATGTCTATGCCACTAAATCCAGTATAGTGGTGCTTGGGAGCCTAATCAACGACTATGGACACTAATAATAAAAATATAATATTAAATAAAAATTTTTATTATAAGTGCATATGTATTTTATTAATAAAATTAAAATTTGGCTTAAAAAGTGTCAAACTGGTCACTTTTGGGTTTAGAGTGTTGAACACAGGTTTTTTGTTTCTATTATAAATTTACTTATAAATTGCCCCTTAAATTGGTATTTTAGCTAACTGATTTATTAAACAGAGTTAATTTCAAGTAAATCCAACCTTGGTTTTTGGTTTCAAACCCCTAATTTACTAGTAAAAATTAGCTTAAAATTGGTTAAGCCAAAAATACTAATAGATGCGCATATGCGGCACTCAACTCCCTGGTACTCAACAAAGTGTCAAGTACCAGGGAGTCGAGTTTAAGGGAGTCAAACTTACCACAGTTGCCCTCCAGAGTACATGTCTTCAAACGTTTACCGGGAACTTTGATTGGCTCTTCAAAGATCAGAGGGACTTTGTACCCTAGGATAGAAAGATAACCATCCTTTAGGTTGATGATCCCATTATATTCCCGAAGGAACTGGGTACCAACCAAAAGGTTATAGCTCTCATTTTCTAGAACAACAGCTGGCGCAGCCAACAGGAGCTTACCAAATTGCATTGGTAAGGCAGAGTACGCACCAATGGCGCAAGTCATGGAGAGACCAGCAGTGCCATAGGATTGATGGTAGTTGAGATCAGGGGCCAGCTTAAGCTTCTTCATCAGTTTAGAAGAAACAACGTTGACAGGAGAACTGGTGTCCAGGACAGCTTTGATCTTAACCTTTTGGATAGATATCTCTACTTGGGTGATGGTGCGTCCAAAGGGTGGCAGAACAGCCAAGATATCCTGTACCCTCAGCTAGTTCCTTGTCCCATTTCTCAATCATGCATTTTAGTCCCGGAAACTCCTTATATACAGTTTGGAGAGGGAGTGAGACAGATACATTCTTGAAAATGGCATCTGCAACTTCAGCGGCTTCCTCTAATGATTCCACTAATACAGGGGACTGTTTTGTCTGAGTAAGATAGGGGCAGGAGACAACTGCTTTGGCCTCAGACAAGGGCTTGGTGGTAGTTGTAGTCTTCCCAGATTGTAGCTTGTAGGGGACAGCAATAGTCTCAGGGACAGCAAGAAAAGAATACCTGTATGCATCATGGTCTTCAACATCAGATTCATCCACATCAGAATTGTCAGAAATGTCATGGAACAGGAGGAGAATAGGAGGTGCTTCATCATCAGCAGGCTCAGAGTCAGTAGCAGGTGGAGGTGTAGGAGGAGACTGGGAAGAATTGTCAACCAAGAGCGTCTCTGCCTCTAGGTTGACTGTTCTTTTCCTGACTGATCCTTGGGGTCAGCTCCTTCAACCCGCGGATAGGTGCAGACGCAAGAGTGGTGGCCTATCTGACCACAGTTGTGGCAACCTTGACGTTGAGGAGGATTTTGGGAGTTCATAGTGAGGATACAAGGGCTGCAAGAAGAGGAGCCAGAGTTGGAAGCGGCACAACTTTCCCAAATGACTGCCCCAGAATGGGTAAGATGCATATCTTGGAGCAGTGTTTTTATACTTTTCATGGAGGACAGCATAGCCTTGTGGGCCTTGAAATGGAGGCATAGGAGTTGATTCACCTTGAGGGCCTGGGCGCAGGCCATATATGCTTCATGCGCTGTCAATTGTCTGCTTGTTATTAACTGTTGTCCCTCCATGTAAAATCTGTTGGCAAATTCAGCTAATGTCTCCTTAGGCTTGAAGAATATGTGCATGAAAGCATCCTTTTTCACATCCAGGCTAAGATCACCACCAAACTTGTCAATCAAGAGCTGTTTCATGTCCTCCCAGGTCTCAATGGAGGGCAGCTCTGGTACAACTACCTCTTGACAGGTTGGGTGTAGGCAAGTCAGAATATGTTCTTTCTTAACTTCATCTGATGCTTGTCTCATAGCAGTCTTGTAAATAGTTAAGAAGGCTGCGATAGTCAATGTTTTAGGATCAAAGACTTGCTTAAAAGTAGGCTTGAAGGGTGCCTCAGGAGTTGGACCACCATTGTTGCTATTGAGTACATTTATGCGCGGGGAGAACTCAGCTTCAGATTTGGAGGGGGGTTGTCTAGCCCATAGTTGTCAAACACTTTCTTCAAGGGTTGTCAGAGTCTTGGTAGTTCTGGCACCTGTAGTGTTGGCTAGAGTGGTCTGTCATTCAGTAACATCTAGGCGTTGTCCTTAGGTAGTGACAACCGTGGAGAGCTCAGCCAGTTGCAAAGTAAGGGATGACCCCACTGATAGGCAAGGGGCAAATATGTCATTTACCAAATTGATCAACTCACTCATCTCCTGTACGTCCCTGTCCAACTCAGTCTGGTCTTGTTTCAAATGATCCACCTCATTAGCTAGGGCAATCAACTCTCTGGCACAGTGGATTCAAGGAGCCCCCGCCAAACCAGGACAACAACCATCCTCCTTGTTAACCCCAAGTGGACTAGCGGCAACCGTCACTACCTCACGTAAAGCAGCGACTTCTTGCTGTAGTTCACCAACCTGAGCAGTCAGCGCAAGAACCTGGGGATCAGGTTGAGGCATTTCAGTAGGACGTCCTTGGCTACGAGTGGAAGCACGTAATTCCCAGATGGCTTCCCAGATTCTCTGCTCTCTGTCCACCAGATCATCAGCAGGAGGAGAAGGCGGAACATCATGTTTGGGAGAGGACAGCTTATTCACCTGACTCTGAAATTTGGCAATAGCAGTGGCAGTGGTAGCTCTCTCTTGATTGAATTCCGCACTCAGCTCATTTAGACCTTGGGCGGCAAGGTCAGCTACCTGTTGCAATTGCTCAAAGGAATAGACACTGAATGCATTGAGCTGTTGCACTAGGCGCTCAAAATTGGAGAGATAAGCATTTAGGGTGGAGTCTACTTGAGTGCGCCAGGGTTGTTCTAACTGGTGAAACTCATGTAGTTGCTCCCTAACGTACTCAGGGATGGACTGGCGTATTTGGTCAATGGAATTGACTAAACGTGTTTGAGAGGTGACCAAATCACGCTAATTGTCAGATATCAGGGAGAACAGGGAATGAATCCATTGTTGGTAGGCAGCAAACTGGTCCCAATGATGGGTAACAGCTGCTTGTAGAGACGAGATTTCTTGAACGTGGAGTCCCAACACCATCTGGTGATGGGCCAAGGCAGGCTGTACAAATGATGACAGCAGATGATCAGCAGAGCCAGCCGCTGGGAGGAGATGTTGTGGAAACTGAGGGGCCACAATTAACTCATAGTATTTGGCACGGCTAAACTGTAACTGAAGGCGAGGGATGGCCCCGTCCCGAGCTATCCCAAAGGCTACCGCCATGACTTGTTCCAAGTCAGGGGTACCCATAGGGTAAGTAACTAGGCAGGGACCATTCCCAAGGTTCAGTAAAGTAGGGGTCAATAGGCAGGTTGGCAATGTCTTCCTTAATAGGAGGGCTGGTAATTTCAGGCAAGGTTGACTCCCAAATAGGCAGAGGCAAGGGACCTTCAAACATAGATGCAAAAGGGATAACCAAGGGGCTTACAGCCCCTGTAGTGAGCACCATTTTTGTTGTGTTCTGAGGCGCAGCACAGACACACAACTGGGGATACTAACCTTAGGATTGGATTTGTACTAAGTCTCAGTTAGATGACAGGGAAGGCAATAGTGTTTACCTTGCGGCCCTGGATGAATAATCTCTACTAGGCGTGCCTAGAGAGAGGTGCTGAAGTACAGAAGACATAAGGACAAAAATGTGAATAGAACTTAATTTTTATTGGTGAATGTGAAATGGAATATATAGTGGTTAGGAATACCATAAAACACTACCAGGATGATAGGATCACTTGCCACAAGCATGAGTGGGGCGAGTGAGTTGTGCAGAGTCAGGAAACCAAACAATTATATTTCCTGAAGCAGAAGCCAGTTCATTTTGAGAGTCAAAAGCAAAAGCAAGAGATTCGTCCTTGAAATGGCCCAACAAAGGCAAAATCAAAACATGGCAAATACTGTTATTCACGACATTCATCAGGAGCTCTAAGTTACTCTTGCCGCCGCTGTGACAACTTACAAGGAATACACAGATTGCAAGCGCCAGGAAGGTCCAACTTACAGGCCAGGTGATCTAGTCATGGTTGATGCTCACAATATGAAACTGAAGGTTCCCTGCCATAAGTTAGGGCCTAAGCAAGTTGGCCCCTTCAAAGTTGAACGTCAGATTGTCCCTCTGCTTATTGGCTGGATTTACCTCCTGCTTTCAAGATTTTCCACACCTTCCATGAATGTCTCCTTACTCCCTTCAAAGGAACAGAGACCCCCTCTTCCCAACCCATTCTTGTGGAAGGAGAACCTGAGTACAAGTTAAATTGTATTCTAGCTTCTCACAAGAATTGCCGCCGTTTGGAATATTTGGTATCTTGGAAAGGTTATCCTGATTCTGAAAACTCCTGGGTTCCCCACTACTATTGTTCAAATTCCTCTGATCTGATCCACAAGTTCTACAAGCGCAATCCCACTGCTATTGGTCACCCTGAACTTACCCTAGCCGCAATGAAACTCCCACCTGCCCATAAGAATTTCTCTTTATCCCATCTACCAGATGGTGGTATTGTGCCCAGGGCTAAAGTGGAGGGTAATGTCACAGTAGGTTCCATAATGCTGGGTATTCTTTGTTCAAGTAAGAAGGCATGGAAGGCCGGAAAACCTGTATCAAAATTGACTGAATTAACAGATTTAAACCAAACAGTCAATTGAAAATGGGTCACGGCTGCTCCGGTATGCCAGCTGAAACCAGCCCCCCTTGCAAACTGACGTTGATAAATCAACATAATATGAGGGTCGCCTGATATAAGCTTATTAATCAGCACAGTTGTCAGAAACTGGTCACGCAAGGGTTCTTTGCAACCTGGACTAGATACTTACTTGAAGATGCAGAAGGAATAGGAGATCAAGACTCAGGTGGTATTGTTTAGTCAATTTTTATGATATATATTGAATAATTTTCCCTGCTTCAACTCAAAGAGTTGAGTCCTCCTAAATTTACTCAATAAAAATCAATTATCCCAAGTTCTAATTTCAATTTTTAAAAATGCATCCTGTGCTTGGGTTGTTGCGGTATATCCTGTACAATCTGATTCTGAACAGAATCATTTCAGGAAGATGGGGCCCAGCATCTGGAACTTTGTTGTTGGTGCTGCAAAATGTTAATGTCATGCCAGCCAATTTTGTAGCTCCTCCTCCCATTCTTGAAGATGAAAATTGTGTCACTTCTCAATGCCCAAAATTCTACGCTGAAGATGCATTGATGCTTTCCCAGGTCATTTATCTTGGTTTACTCTGGTTAGGAATGATTGTTCTACTTAATCCTGGAGTTATAATTGGAAATTTCACAAAAAAATATCTGAAGCCGCGTTGGTGGTTAATCATCAATTCTATGTGGATTTAGGTGGTAATTCCCCATCATTTAGAAACAGCTTCATATTATCCAGCAATTTCCATCACAGCCAGTGGTCATTGGCAGAGTTAACAGTAGGTTTTGTTTTAACCTCCTTAAGGCAAGCTACAACCTCTGCATAGGTCTGTATCTTTGGTGGCACAAGGTTGGTAGTAATCTGGTGACCATTTGGGGAACTGTCCTTGGGAGACTGGCAGGTCTCAGAGTAACTCATCAACTTGGGTCTGCAATTTAACAAGTTGGTGGGTTCCTGTCCACTTTATGTGACTTGAGTAGTCTTTGGAGGGTTGGGTTTTGATTCCAGGGTCTCCAATGTTGATTTCAAACCTCCAGTGTTGACGCTTGGCAGGTTGGCAGGTTTCTGTTCCCCCTGTTTGGGGTTATCTATCTCTGGTGGTCCAGGGTTTGACCCAACTGACATTTGGGCGGTTTCCTGTCCACTCTGGTCAACATAAGGCTTTTCCTGAGACCCGGGTTTCAATTCCCAGGTTTTCAATACAAGTATTGAAATGTCATTAATGACAGATATGTATACTTTTTTTATTTCTGAAGAAACATGTTGCAGAGCATCTGTATCAGCATCCAGAGCAGATGACTATCCCTGGTGTACAGACTGCTCTTCTTGGGAATCAAACTGCCCCCGTATAAGGAATTGATCAACTGGAATATCTTGGTTGGCCCAAATGGCTTAGCACACCCCAACTCTGGGCCTTGGGTAGGTCAGATCAAGCTACATATATTTGTTTCTGACCCAGAACCTTGTCCAGGGGTTGACCTTGCCTTGGCCCAGTTTCCCCAACCCTTGTGCTAGGTAGGTATTGCTGCTGTGTGCTGGTTTGAAATCTGCTTCCCCCCAGATCCATCCCCATCCCCTACCCGGTGTGATGGCAATTTGCAGGAGGGGTCACAGACAGCATATTGATTCTTACATCAGAGCAAGGCAGAGGTCCAGAACCAATCCTGAGGCACCGCATGTGCGGCCTGCCAGCCCAGAGGGCCAAGGGCCCAGCTGCCCACATTTTTGGGATCTGATCTGCAAGCTGTTTGATTGGTAGCCCACAAGGCAAAGAAGTCTCACCAAAGCTAGGGAAATTAAAGCCAAAGATGCCTCACCTAAAGAACAGGCTTACAAAAGAAGCTGTAAAAGAGGAGGGCTAAATTAAATCAGCTTGGCTCTCATCCCAGGAGAAGCGTCTGCTAGAATGCCACCCAGTGCAGCACTGGGATGGCCGCTCATACAGGGGTCCATAAGGACATGATGGGGGACATAGGGGGAGGTTGGCGTGAAGGCCATCAGCAGCATTACCAGCAACAGTTAAGGGAGGCGGCTAGGAGACAACACAAACTGCAGTGATGGGTACTCTGCTGGGAGGGACATGCAGGGATGATGTTACTGTAGGTGCCGGGAGGACAGGATACCTATCCTGGTCAAAGGGAGGCCCTTCATCATCAGGGATCAAACTTCTCATGAGGGAGCTTCCAGGTGAGAGAATGCTGAGGACCCTACCAACAGACCATCATGAACAGACAGCAGGCTAGAGAGGTCCTCTTGCAACAAGATGGCAGAAGAAGACAAGCGTTGCTGCAAGTCAGGAGATGCAGAGTGCAGCAGCAACACAGGAAGTATAGCAAGAACCACAGATTTATCCAGTGGGAACATCATCTTTGAAGCCCTGGGAAAATTCCAGGGGCTTCTGGATGATGAAAGCGGCTTTTCTGGGTACTAGGGCCACTTTTGAGGCAGTGGCAAGAATTTCTGGCTTTGGGAGAGTCCTAGGGCAGGGAGAAAAATATTGGAGCTGCCAAGTAGCCTTTTAAGACTTAAAATCAACTTTGAAGCCAACTTTTGCTTTAAATTCAAGAAAAACATGCTTAAAGTAAGAAAATATATGATTTTTACCAATAGACTTTAGGTTTAAGCTTTATTTTGAAAGCAAAAAAGGTAAATAGCTTCATTTAACACCAACACTAACCTTGGAGGCTAGCAAAGAGGAACCTGAAGACCAGGGAAAGGACTGAAAGGTGAAGGGGATATAATTCTGACAATAAATTTTAGATCAGCAAAGGGCTCTTAAGGAATGTAAGGCTGGAAGGCTTTTGGAAAATGGTTGTAAACCAATAATTTTAATCCCAGAATTTTTATGTTGTCAAATACAAAATTTTTGGTAAAGTCTGCAGAAGTAATTTTATTAAGGTACCTACCAGCTTATAAGAAGTGAAACAAGGACTAACCCGTTTTACTAAGCTCAAGAACATAAATAAATACCTGTTTTAAAAAAGATTACTGCTTTAAAATTTGGCCTCTAGATCAGGGAATTGGTCTGCATCAATGGGAGGATTAAAACTATTAACGGCCAATGTCTGTGTATTATTGTAGAAACCACTTAATTGGTGGTATAGGAAATCAAATGATATCATGGTACTGTAAATTCAGAACCTGAACGTAAAAATGCAGGATTGTCAAATCCTTGGTCCAAATTTTAAATCACTTTTACAGGCAACTCAGCTGAGTGAAAAATAAAACATTTAATAAAATCAACCATTTAATTTGCCTTTTTGGTTTAATTAAATTGGCAAATTTTGAATCTCTTGAGCAGATAACTCAACTAACAAAAGACAAAACTCAGCAAACAAATGCAGGATACATGAATCAGAAATGCGGGATTCTAATGTATAATCTGAGATTTCCTGTATTTCAAACAAATCATAGACATCATAGAAAACTTAACTAATCTGAAATTGCGGGATTGTCAAATCCAAGAACCAATTTTCAAATCATAATTGCGAGGAAATTGAAATAAATATAATTTATGAGTGTCTCAAAAAGGATGCCAAAGGATCTAGAGTGGATTTGTGCTAATTCTTTTAGGAATCATAGGCATTCTCAAAAATCACCCTATTCCATTTTAGGACGGCTAAAATTTAGATGCTTGATTACAGTAGATTTCAGAAAATACTAATAATAAAATAGAATTATATATTACAATCTGTTTTTACCATGTTGACTTTTCCTTGGTGTGTTGATAGTTCATTTGCTGTTGATAAGGTGTTTGCATTTAATTGTATGGTTTCACCTCCAGTTGCCTTGGCAATAGGAAATCAAGCTGCCTTCCTGAGACCAACTGTGGTCGTGGAGGCGGCTTGATTTCCTATTGCCAAGGCAACTGGAGATTAAACCATCCAATTAAATGCAAACACCTTATCAACAGCAAATGAACTATAAACACACCAAGGAAAAGACAACATGGTAAAAACAGATTGTAATATATAATTCTATTTTATTATTAGTATTTTCTGAAATCTACTGTAATCAAGTATCCTTAATAGTAGTACATGAATACATAGTGCAGTGAACTGATGGTTTATCTTTTCCTCTCCTTTCTTCCTTGAAAAGAAGTTTGTTTGGCCCCTGGCGTAGCCAGGAGCCAAAAAACTTTTAAAAAATTTCTGCGTCATCAGGAGAGTAGCTCATAAATCATTATATGGGTTTATGGTTGCTATATTAGTGATTTAGAGTGCAGAATATTGCATCATTTCCAGTTTAGACAATTTTACATTGCACTTAATTTCATGTCTAAACATGGTTGTTAAGATTGTATTTTCCATTTGATTTTATCCAGAGTGGAGCTTCTTGATTTGGGTTGATTTGTCCTAGTTTCTTACTGTACATTCAATTTGGATTCCAGTCCCGCAATTAATATCTGAGTTTACTAGTGACATTCAAAAGTGATTTGAAATTTGGTTCTTGGATTTGACAATCCTGCAATTTCAAAAAACATAGTAAACTTAATGAAAATGATTGATGGATTTGAACACTTCAAATCTGATTCCAGTTAATTCATTTTGTCCATTGGAAATATGCAGTTTGACTGGAACTTTGCAAAGTGTCTATGAGTTCCCGCATTTTCAAATATTCAAATAAATACTCAAAAAATCAATTTAATTAAAAAAAGGCCATCCCGCAAAAGTGATTTGAAATTTGGACCAAGGATTTGACAATCCCACATTTTTACGTTCAGGTTCTGAATTTACAGTACAAGGTAAAACTAAGATATCAAGGATAATTAAGAATAAAAAGAAACTATGGAAAAGAAGATACAAGTCATACAATCTAACAAGTACCTTTTGAGGTGAAAGTCAAACAATCTCAACTTAAAGTTGAGACTGAGAAAAACTCAAGCTATTTATTATTTCTTGAAGAATTGAAGTGAATGGCTTGAGGCTAAATTTAACCAGATATGCATAACCCTTATAGTAGTTAAGGATCAGATCAGATGGTCAAAATAATCACCGGAAAAGGGAAAGATGGGCAACAGCACCAACTTGAACAAGTAAGCCTAGGGATTCAAGGACAAAGACAGAAGTGGGTCAGGGGATGATGTGGGCCTTATTAAGATCAAGAGACTAGAAGAAGCAGGAAAAACCAGTGCAAAAATCCAGATTTGTACTTTACGGTGGAAAGTAAAAGTAAGTCTTTTAAATTTAAACTAACCCAACTTTAGTGTAAAGGTTTTGATTTAAGGTACACTTCAAAAATGATTACTAACTCTTTAGAATTTAGATAAAAAAACCAAGTTGAAGAAAAAACTCCTAAAATAAAGGCAGAAGGACCAGGAGGGAAATTATTGCTGTTAAAAGAGTATTTGGAGAGGGATGAAGGGCAGGAAAATGAAAGGATTTTCATACTAGCAGATATCAAAAAGGTGAACCCTGACAGGAAAAATTAAGGGCCCAGATGAAGAACTTAAAGCTTTTATTTTTAGAGAATATAAAGGTAGGGACCCATAATGGGCCTGCTTGCCTTTTAAACCTCATTATTCAAAACTATGGGGAAAACAGAAGGGTATCCTCTGTTTGGTTATTAGAAAAACTTTTCAATCCTGTGTCAGTAGGATTGGAAGGTTTTATATTAATTTCTGAAATCACTTCTTATTGGCTGGGGGTGTTGGGATGAGTTATGAAGCAGAAAACTTGAGAGTCAGAGTTAACCTAGACCATTGAGGTGGCCCCATCTGATTGACTGTGGAAAATCTATTTCAAGAGGGGACATACCCAGGTCATGTAACAATCCAAGTTGATCAGAGATTCCTCCAAAGTTAAGCAAGAAGATTTGGGCAGGGAGGGAGGAGCTTGGAAATTATACACTAAAAAATTGCTCATCAACTGTGTGGACCAAGTCTTCTAAAGAATTTAAAGGTTTGGTGGGACTTTGATCAGATTTCTTTGATTGTTAAGGGAAAATGATTATATCCAGAGCCAAAAGAGAGAGTCCTTTACAATAAGCTCCTTACCAAATGGGAATTTGGGAGAAGCTAAAATTATACCCAACAATGCCAGTCTTCAGGCATTATCTCTCAGTATTGAGGCTAGTGTTCATTTAGCTGGGCCACCTGATTTTGGGAATAAAGTATTAAAACAGGAGATTTCCTGTGTTCATTTACCAAGTTCTGCTAATAATAAACCACCCAAACCTGAAGTCTTTGAGGGCTCCCAATTTCCTGGCACCAGACTGCCCAAAGTTTAAATTTCCACCCCCAAAGATGAACCCTGGAAATTAAGTATAAATTCCCATCAAGTTGAGAATGGTGTTATTGTTCTTTTGATAATAAAATTTTGATGAACCTTTGGTTCAACCAGATTCCATCTTATCCAGTTCTTGTCTTCTACCACTTTAACACCTTGCCAGCAGGTTCTTCTGCCCTGCCTTGCAGCCCACTGAACCTGAAGACCAACCATTCATGTTATTTTGTCCTCCTAATGTTTCATTTGACCCTGTGCACTTTACCAAATATCCACCAAATCCAGATTATTCATAAGACAACCTCAAAAATATTCTCCTAGTCAAACATCTTGCTATAACTATAATCCCTGAAAGTATCAATAGAGAAGCTATCTGTTGTACTATCTAACCCTGGCTATTTGAGGACAAATACAATCATTTGCCTGATTACTTAGTTCATATGAGTCCTCCTGTTGCCCCCTGGCCTGACTGCCCACAAGATTCTGTTGCCACTAATGGGAATGTCTCTACTCACTTATTTGGAGGATTGTATATTCCTCTCATGGACTAATAGATTCCATGGTCCCTTTAACTAGACCTTGAGCACTACTTGGGTGTCCATTATCCTACATTATCAAGTTAGTGCCAATTCTTTGGAGGGCTTCATCTTCTGGGCCAGCAGCCTAACCTGGCCACTCACCTAACACTTGGTACCTTGGCAGAAACAAAGGGTTACTACAATCTTTATTAGAGAATCAGGATGATAGAATTTCAGAGGGATGCGGGTTATCAAACCAATCATTTTGTATCAGGGTTGTTATGGCCCATCCAAGAGTCTGTCTGGACTCCTGCAGGAGAGGCAGGCTGGGTCTGGAAGGCAATGTACACAATAAGTGCAATCCTGACAAGATAGCTCACAGCAGTGGCCCAAGGACACCAACTTCTGGTGTGGGGCACAACCTGAATGGCTAGCCCCAACACTTTAATGTAGACAAACCCTAGTTTGCTGAAATCTTGGGCAGGAAGAGCATCTGGTAGGGGAGGAGTAGCTGGAATCTCCTTCATAATTTTTGGAATCTGGAATCTATAATGGCCAAGAGTGAGATCCAGGTGGTGAGGGTGATAGATCATCAAGTCAAGGGCACAAGCTGGCGTAACCAAGGGGATAGAATCAGGCAGATGGGAGAAGGCGCAGGAATATTGTGTTATTGATTCACAGAGATGTGAACAGAATATATATATTGTTGAAAAATAAACAATTCTTGCAATCAAATAATGGGTTCTTGGCATAAAAGACGTTTATTAAGATGATGTCAACAGTGAGGAAGGCTTCTCTTCCTCACTACTTATAGTTATTGGGAATAACTTAGTCTTTTGTGCCATCAGAGGCCTGGTGGCATCATCTTCAGTGGTACTTGCAAAATGCTTAAGAAAATTACGTGCTGGGGTCTAGGGATGGGTGTACATTGGCTGCTTCCTTGTGGTCATGGGTTTGGCTGCAGCATGCTGAGGTGCCACAGCTATTAATAGAACCCATAAGCATTCAATTGTCCAATCAAGCAATTGAGCAATTTCTGGTACAACTTACCATTTACTGATAGTAAGGGACCCAATTACGGGTTTAATCTTGATTCCAGGGTTTTGCGGCCTGTGGGCCTCACAAAACCCTGGTCATTTTCAATCAAAAATAGGGGGTTTTCTTCTGGAAATGCAGTTGGCAATGGTTTTCATGCAGTTTGTTGTGTTGTCTCCAGGCAGGATAGTTGATTGTCTTGGGTATTCTGGGCTCTGACAAGGGTTATCAATATCACCTCTGGTAAGCTTGTCTGGGCTAGAAATGTTTTCTATTTAGAATAGGGCAGTAGCTAGATCTAGTAATTTTCCTGAAATGCGGCTTGGATTCCCAGAACAATGCCATCTGGGGGGTTGCTTTGACTTTGATCTTTAACCTTAGTCTCAACTAGGCTTGATCTGTCTCCCAGGAAATATCCCTTCCCTTTTAGGCTCTTTTGCCACAAGAAAAAGGAGTTAAAAGCTCAGTTTGAGCTCTATATCCCAGGTAAACCATGAAAGTTAGGTCAAGTCAGGGCTGGAATCTTTCCTAGAAATGAGCTGATGGTAGATATCTGAAGTGATTGCTTCAGGATTATTGGGATGGCCCTGATATATAAATATACTCTTTTCTCCAGAGCACCCTGCCTATGATGATGCTCTGTTTTTGGGTTACTTTATCCCAACTAAAGAGTGAAACTCTATATTTAAAATACTTTAAATAATATTATTAACTTTATGGGGTTAATTTTTACACTATATGATTATTAGATTGGAACTTGGTTCCTTAATAGACTCTTTTGAAGTATCTAGGAATACAAGAATGTGCTTTTCAATTGCAGGTGGATCTTTTTGAAGGGATATATTAAATTTCTACTGATTTTCTTGCCCCTGACCCAAAATAGATGCTAAGAGTGTCAAGGGTCTGGATGTTAGAGTATTTCATCTACCTTCAACCTAACTTCACATCATATACATTATACTGTTTGATACTAAAGCAATTTATCTAACATTTTCCCAGTTTGATATAAAACCAATTTCCACCCAACTTGTCCATGTATCCGCCCATTCTGATCCAAGTTATGTCACCTGATGTCAATCAATGATCCCAGTGTGGTATCTGTCACAATTTCTCTAGCTATATGAGCCTAAAATATCATCCAATAAAATCATTTTTCTCCAAAATATTATTTAAATATCCCCCAAAAGTTTCCTTCTTTTCAAGCACATAAGTTTTATTCCCTTCCTCTTAATACATATCTTATTTGGGTAGCCCAGCACTATAGATTTAATTGCTTCAAAAAATTTAAATACTAGGTGATTATACTCATGAATTGAGGCCCTAATAGAGTACTAAGCTCAAGCAACAGATCATGGAAATTAAGTACATTCTAGCTCCAGATTTCATGGGCAACATAGTAACTCCAAGTGCAACTGAACCCATTTTTTAGGCTTAATTTTGTGGTCTGTCTGTCATGAATTCTAATCTTGAGAGGTGTATCTCTATTCATTTGTATAGGGATATATTATATTTGGTGGATAGGTCTGTATGATAATAGATATCTACTGGTGTTATGATAGCTAATACAAAGGGGCCTTCACATCAGATAATGGAGTCTACTGGTCCAGAAAGGGTGGCAAGGGCAAAAAAACAGTTAAACAAGCTACTGGAAAGAAAGGTCTATTGCTCAGAAATTTTTGTTAAAAAGAAGTTCTACAATAGACCAGAAGGAATAATAATATATACTTCTCCTCAATCTCCTATCAAAGGGTCTTTTATGGCCAAGAGCCTCTCTCCAGGATGACGTTTAGGGCTTCTAACCATTGCTTAGACCACATTTTTATCATATACTACAGCATCAACCCCTAGAGTTAAGAATTCATGCAATATGATATGGGGTTGATTTTCATAATAATCAGTACAGGTTACATGCTTATTTATCAAATATAGCCAATCAATAAGTATTCTAGAGGTTATGGCGCTTGATCATTTGTGCCAGGAATGACAATTTGGATGTAACTAAATACCAAAGTACAGAACCAGAGTCAAACCCTGAAAAAAACCCTTTAAAGACTGTCATTTCCAAAGGCTGGGAACCCAACAGCTCACTACCAATTGACAAAGTTGTTACCAACCCGCTGGGATTTGAACCCTTAACTACCCCACAGGTTTTTGCAAGCAAGCTACCAGTACAAGATGCTGGGAGTTTCCCTGAGGTGCCAATACTTGACACTGGCGTTTTTCTCAGTGAAATGCACAAGTTCCCCAATGAGAGTTGTTACAAACTCCCCCAAAGCCCAGGAAGTGGCACGGAACCTGAAGGGCCACCCAATACCCAAGTTGCCAAACAGAAGGATTCAAAGCCTTCTCACCCCAAAGCAGCCAGTGGCAACACGCCAGTGCCAAGCGCCACACTGCCATCTAAGACCCCCAATTCCAAACTGCCCAAACTCAAGAAACCCAACCAGGAAATGAAACCTGGTATTACATTATAAATACCTGTCAGGCTAAGATCAATCCCTATTGTCATTTTTAAATAAAGGTTATGAGATATTGGTTTTCTCAATTATTGCTGTATTTTATCCTTGTCATCTGCCAGTTAACTCAAAAATCTTCTGACTCTCATGACATTCTGCCAGCTATGTATTGTCTGCCAAGTGCCCCATTTGGCCCTGCTCATTTTATGGGGTATCCCTTTAAACCCGAGTACAAGGACTACATTGCAGACAATATACTATTTTGGGCCCCCTTGGCCATAACTAGAGAGTTAACCAGATACAACTGGAAGGGCCCTTGGCACGTTACTGAACCCCACCTGTTCAGAGATAAATACAACTTCCTCCCTGCCTACTAATTAAGCATGTAACCACTTGTCACCCCTAAACCAATGCCTGCATCTGCTTCTGAGCTTCCCCTGAACCATACCAGCAAGCTATTTGGAATAGTATATATTACTCTCACAGGAGTAATAGATACTTGTGACGGATCCAGGCCTAACCAGTCCATCCTGCCATTATCCTGCCCTTGACTCTTATTACTATTACCTTCCTGGGACAAAGCTTTTAGGAGCTTTGCCTCCAGGGAGGCAATTTTCTCAGATAACACTTTATTGTCATCCCACCAACGAGTCATGATTTCAACGCTTTTTTCCTCTCGTGCTCTCAACGCCTCAATTTCACAATTTGCCATCTCTTTTACTTGTTGCAAGATTTCATCCCATCCTACCAACAAGTTCCAAGCATCCCAAGCATAAATTTGGTTCCCTTGGATGGGAGTCCCTTCCTTTGCAAAGTAATTGGAATACAGCTCTTCAAATGCAGCCTTTACTTCTACTAAAGATTCAGAAGGAACAGTCTTAGTGACCTCCAGGCTGGTCCAAGCTTCTTCCAATGTACTTGTAGGAACCTCCTTTCTTGCTGCAGCAATTTCCACACAAAGAACACCAAACTTGGCGCTCTCAAATTTTAACAAAGAAGGCATGGCAATTGAAAAATAAGTGAGGGGAAAGCGTCAAAACTGACAATGAATATGAATATCTTTTATTAATGTTTAACTGCTTTTGCTTATATACCATTTGGGGGCATACACAGCTGAAAGCCCCTCTGGTTCCTGAATTAACCAATGATTTGTGTCACGTGGCCTATGACATTCAAGTCATCTAACATAGATCTTTACCTGAAATATCACCAACAATTTTCAACCTATGATAATTGACCTACAATGGGCAGAAGTCACCTGACTCCATTCAACCCAATGTACCAATTTGGCATGGAGCTTCCCCAGCTCCCAGCACCAAAAACCCTGTGGATTGCACATCCTAAACTCAGCTATCAGTGTTCCAACTGGGAACCAGCTGATCAAACCTGAATTCCTAGGAATCCTTGCCTTTATTTAGTTATTTTCACATTTAATGGTTTTTTTGCCTTTAAAACCCATTAAACTGCTTCAAAACTCAAACCAGGCGCCACTGCAGCGCCCAGCAATTTTCCCAGGCGGCGCCCCAGCGCCTGAGAAAACTTGATAGCGGCGCCTCAGCGCATCTCGAATTCATTAGGCAGCGCGGCGGCGCCTCTAACCCAATAAATTTGCCGACATGGCGCTTTTAACCCAAATTCCGGGGGTTTTCCCATGGTTAACCTTAACCAAACTTCTTGACAAAGTCAAAGCCATTTTAATATAATTAAATCCTTATTAATTATATCCTGTATTTATTAATTAATCTTCTTGATTAACTAACTCATTTTGTGATGCCTAGTCTCCAAGATTGATTTGGCCAATCTTGCTTCCATTCTTTTAGTTAGCCTAACCTAACTAAACATCCATATTCTGTTCTTTTATTAAGCATAGATATCCAGTTTCTAGGAACCTTTCCCTCAAGAATTCCACACAAACCAATCTATATGAAATAAACAGCAAAAACAGAACATCTTTATATTTTGGAGCATTTATTTGGCTAAACACTCAGCAGTGACTGTAGTACGATCACAATACTATTGTTCCTGCCACCAGCCTGTGGTCATGGGTGAGCAAGTTAATGTCCTACCTAATTAAGTTAGCACTAATCCTCTGATGGGCCCTGCCCATCCAATACACAACTCACCAGTTCCAAAAAACTAGCAAGCCAGCAAATCAGGGTTAGTTCCCTGATAAACTGCTCTATTTTTAGTTGTTGTATTATTTACTGAAGGTACCCTCTGTTAATTTGATATTCACAGTTGCACCGCCAGTGCACTAATCCAATTCAATATCAGTATTCTAAATCCATGGAGAATCAGCTAGTAATCTGGTATCTCAATATCAACCCTATTTTATTGCTAAACCAACAGAATATTAACAGTATTATGGAATATTGTAGCCAATCAGGGATCAGCTACATTTATTAAATCCCAATGTTCTTGATTGTGCTAGTAGTTATAGGCAAAGGGGTGATATACCAAGCGCTTCTGAGATTGCAGAAGGCCATACTGATACCTGGAACACCAGCAAGGGTATAAAGAATTTCTCCTATTGTTGTAAATTTGCTGTTTTAGCAGAGTTACAAGGGGAAAAATATGTGAAAACTAGATAATTATCTTTATTTGGAGATAGAGATTATATAGTTGCACTGAATCATTATAATAGGAGCATGATTGAGCTGATCACTTGATTGGATGATGAATGGGGCGGTTTGGTCCTGGTAATGAGTCAAGTGCTAAATAAAGTCATCCAATATAGGGAATCACTATTTGTTTATATTGCTAGATTTGAAAATTTGAGTTGACTTTCTTGTTTGGCTATGGGTCACCGGAAAGTTGGATTGTGAGTCACAAACCTGCTTAGTTGGAACCTTATTGGTGGTTCAAGCCTGATGTTTTTGACCCTATCAATATTCCATACTGTCTTTCTCAGGTTTATTTCAGTCAATTATTAGGCAATTATAAATTCCTGACACCAACCCAAAAAGGTTTTTTCTATAGTTTTATTTTGTTAAATTCTTGGATCTTCTTACCTATTGATGTGCAAGTTTCTATTGATGAGGTAGGCATTTTTAATCACCATCTGGATTTTTCTAGGCAGAGTTGATCTAGTTCATCCCAAACCAGTTAAAACTACTATATAGTATAGTTAATATCAAATATGGTCTAAATTATCACTCAACATCACTTTTTAGTTTGAAAGTTGAAAGCAAAAACAAGTCTTGATTTAAAATCAAGCAAGGTACATCTTTGAAACTAACAGTGTGAAATGGCAATCAGAGGCTTAATTAGAGAAATTAACAATACAAAAGATAAGGGGGTGTAGTGATTGTACCGTACTTAAACCAGGTGAGAGCTGGCATTTGTCACAGTAGTTTCTGTAATGCCTGGTATTGCTTGTCAGGAGCGCAAAGCTGGGATGTTGGGTAAACAGTTAAACAAATTAACCAAGTTGACAGATTTTAACCAAACTGTTGATTTTAAATGGGTCACTGCCGCTCTGGTTTGTCAGCATGATTCAATTACCCAAGAAAGATTGATACTGATAAATAGACGTAATATGAGAGTCACTTGATACACCCTTGTTTATCAGAATGGTCAACATAAATTAATCACTCAGGGTTTTTTGCGTGCTGGACAAGATATGCTTTGGATAAGGGAAACAGAATAGGAGCCATGAATTCAGGTGGTATTGCTTAGTCATTAAATTTGGTATATATTAGAAAACTTTCACTGTTCAACTCTAAGAGATGATTCCTCCCTAAATTACTCAATAAACCAAATTATCTCATGGTCTAACTTTATTTTAAAAATGCACCCAGTAGTCAGTTTACTCTGCTAAATTCTTTATAGCTTGATTCTAAGTTGTATTATTACTGGAAGATGGGGCCTTGATATGGGTTTGTTGTTGGTGCCACCCAATGTTACTCAAATACCTTCTAATATTGGTGTCTTCCCTGAAGAGTTTGACTCTGAGACAGTTGTAATGTCTCAATGTCCAGAACTCTATGCTGAAGGCACATTAATTCTTTCTCAGACTATTTATCTGGTACTCCTTTGATTAGATTTAATAATTCTTTTGAACCCCAGTGTTTCTTTTGAAAATTTTAATAAATAGTATCTGACGCTTTATTGGTGAATAATCATCAACTCTCTATGGATTTGGGTGGTTATTCTCCACCACATGGAGACCTCTTCTTACTATCTGTCAATTTCTGTCACAGCATGATCAGTAAGGCCATGGAAGACTGGTGGGACAATGATTGGGATGTAAAAATCCCAGGATAAGTGGATCAAATGGATAGGGGTACAGAAGGCACCCCTGAGATTACATCATAATTTAAATTTTTAGATGGTGAAAGTTATGATCCTGATTGAATAAACTAAGCTACAATTAAAGATTTGATAAATCTGAAAGGGAACCTGACTCCCAATCAATTCAAAGAAATTATGCTTCAACAGAAGCTGCTTTGGGCACTCCTTGACAGCTATGATATATCAAAAGATGAATTAAAAGCCTGGGAAGACAATGGCAATCTTTTGCAGGACATTATAAAATGGAAAGAAATTGAGTTTATTTTAGAACAGACAAAGTTATGCTTAAGTATAATTTACTTTTAACACAGTAGGAAAGTGGCACCAAACAGGTGCAGATGTCTAGAAGCATGTTGTACACTACAAATATGCTTCTGTGCAACTTAAGACAGGTTTATACATTACCTCTATTGAATATATTGTACTCATTTGTAATCCATTTTTTCAGGAGGAGACCTGGCTCAAAAATGAATATCCACCTAATGAAATTATTGAGTCTGTCAGGAATTTATACTGACTTTGTTCTACCTTGAATATCTTGGCGGCCTGCAAAGCCATCTATTAGAGAAGCTTCCAATATTACTAGCAGGCTTAATTGGTCTGAGGAGCCTTCATGAAGTAGATTTGGATCACTTATTACAAGAACAACCAGTAATACTATAGACTCTAATTATGACTGGTTCCCAATTGGTTAGAGTTATTCTGGAATACTCTAGCAAATTTCTGGGTTAGTTATTATGGGTTTCTTCAAGGATTGATAAGAATGTGTTCAATTTGCACTAGCAAACTGCCAGTGTCACTGCAAATCCATGCAATAAATGTCACCCAGGAACAAAGTGACATGCGCTAAAAATAGAGTCATAAATTAGCACCGCCACTACTGGTACACTAATAGATTATGTATTACTCTATGGCAATTAGTACCAAGTGCAGGGTACTATGATATGGAATCTCATGCCATTGAATGGATGCCTAACTCTGGGGGTTGATGCTGGCGGTCTGGGGGTGAAAAGACTACCAAGCAAGAGTTAGATGTGCCAGATGATCTTATCCTGGCAAGAGAGCACTGGCTCTATAAAAGCCCTTCCATTGGACTAATGGAAGGCAGACAACAATACCAAGATCCTACTATAGAAACTTTTTACAGTAGAAGAAGATATCCAAGTTCAAAATACCATTTTCAGTACTCAAAGAACTAGCAAGCCACCTGTATAGAAAGTTGCTCGGAATTTGCCTCCCTTGGACATTGCTAGCCGTTGCCTTGCCAAGGAAATACCAGACGTTGCAAGTAACGCTTGTCTCCACACAATCTAACTATCAACACAATGAATAAGATTACTCAACTACCCAATAAAGCAAATTGTAATCAGACCGCCAGGTCTGAGAGCAGAACCAAAAGTTCTGACAAAGTCCATTAAATATGGCCTTGTGACAGATCCAGGTCCAACCAGTCCAACTTACCATTATCCTGCCCTTGAATCTTATTGTCATTACCTTCCTGTGACAAAGCTTTGAGGAGCTTTTCCTCCAGGGAGGCAATTTTATGGGACAACAATTTGTTATCATCCTGCCAACAAGCCATGATCTTGACACTCTTCTCCTCTCTTGCTCTTAAAGCTTCAATTTCACAATTTGCCATTGCTTTCACTTGTTATAAAATTTTGTCAATTCCTACTAAAAGGTTCCAAGAATCCCACACATAGATTTGATTTCCTTGAGCAGGAGTCCCTTCTTTTCCAAAGTAATTGGAATAAAATTCTTCAAATGCAGCTTTTACTTCCACCAAAGCCTCCTCAGGCACAGTCTTGGTGACCTCCAGACTTGTTCAAGCTTCCTTGGGAGAACTTGTAGGAACTTCTTTTATGGCCGCTGCTGTTTCCACACAAAGTACTCCAAATTTTGCCCTTTTGAAAGATAAAAAAGAAGAAATAATAATTAAAAAAGAATTGATAGGAAAGCGTCAAAATTGACAATATGTATTTTATTAAAGTGTTGCTGTTTTTTCTTATATACCATTTGAGGCATATTTGTCTGAAAACCCCTCTGGTTTCTGAATCAACCTATGATTAATATCACATAGTCTATGACATTTGAGTCATCCAAATTGAGATCTTTACCTAAAAAGATCCCCTGTGATTCTCAGCCTATGAGAATTAACCTACAATGAGAAGAAATCACATGCCCCCATTTGTAAGGTCTTGCCCATAGTGGTGCAATGTTATAAATTAAAGTGTGTAAAGAATTAGGGTTAAGATTCAGAAGGTATAAAAAGTTAGGTACTGTCTGTAATATAATCTTACAGAATCCATCTAAGAACTTATACTGGGTTACAAAAGGAGTGATAGAGTTTAAGAATCCTAAACAAAGAAGATAAAACAAGGTATTTAATAGTGAACAATTAGTAACTAAGGGAATGTCAATGTTGGGATACTCTCCATCAGCAAACTGGTACATGTAACTATTAAAAGATTCCTTAAGGGAAAATAATGGATACAACAAGCCTAAGGCTTGTTGTTTTACAACTTCCATTTATTTAACTAAGGAGAAAATAAGAAAACTTAGAATGGATTAATAAAAATCAAAATTCCTAAAATTTAAGATCTAAATTCAAAATTGATAAAGATTGAAGGTAAGAAATCACTTAGAATTTTGGCTTAAAGCCTACTCTTCAGAAGTGCTTTATTTATAGAAAGCATCCCCAGTTGAGAAAAAATTATAGTTGTGGGAAAAGCAGCCAAGAGAGGGGCAACTGTAGAAAACATTATAGGGGAACCTGGAGGAGAAGGTAAAAACATAAGCCCAGGAGAGACCGCAGATCAGCTTGTAAGCTGGGTAAGAAGCGGTTACTTACGCAAGCATAATTACAAAAGGTAAAAATAAAGTTGGAGAATTTCTAACTTAAATTAGAATAATATAAAGCTATTAAATAGCAAAAGAAGATTAAGACAACAACAGCAATTCAAACGCAAATCACTGTGAAAAACAAGCTAAATTACTTTAAAATAATTAATTATTAACCTTTAACTTTAAAATTTTAATAAAAAAGATTTAGTCAAAGCAAAAAATAAACCAATAACCTTTAAAGAGCCTGCCCTTTAGGGCAGGGCATGACACCATTCATATCAATGTATCCATTTGGCATGGAGCTTCCTCAGCTCCTGGCACCAAAACCCTGTGGAATATACATATTCCAAAACTCAGCTATCAATGTTCCAACTGGGAACCTGAATACCCATGCACCTTTGCACGTATTTGTTTTCACATCAGTTAATTGACACCCTGTCAATTATATTGATTAACCCATGTGGTTAATCAACTCAGTTTAAAAACACCCTGTCTTTTCTTGACACATTCAAGACCATTATATACCAATGATTAAATCCCCATTAATTATATCCACAGGTATATTTAATTACCCTTCAAAGTTATTTAAAACGTTTGTAAGACACCTAGTATCCAAGATTGACTTGGGCAATCTTACCTCAATTTTGCTAGTTAGTACGGCCTAACTAACAACCCATATTATATTTTTTATTAAATATAGATAACATGTTTCCAGGAATCTTTATCTGAAGAATTCCAGACAAACCTATCTACATGAAATAAACAGCAAAAACAGAACAACTTTATATTTCAGAGTATTTATTTGTCTAAATACTCAACAGTGACTGTTGTATGGCCACAGACCTACCTGTAGAACACACATCAGCCATTATGGAGTTAGTCCTTCCTCCTAAAGAGGCTAAGAAATAATTTGATATATTTCACAATAGTACAGCCTAGGATTGATCCAAGGAAAATAAAGCTCTTGAGAATGCACATGAGTTGGCAAGATATGAATGACAGCCCCATAATTGTGCAAGTTTGGCGTGGACTAGTTTCTTCCCAGTAGAGGCCCAGGCATGGAGCACCAAGGGTCTGGATTGTGTACAAGTAGCCCATCTGGTTAACACAGGATGAAATTCTAAGTCTTATATGGGGATGGGTCCCTTCTCATTATTTCTGTGGATCAGACAAGCAAATAGAAAGATTCCAGATACCCTGCTACAGCATGTACTATCAAGAAAGCCAACAGATCTCACTGGAGGAAGCACTTTAATGGGCCAATCTGAGAGTGGATGCAAACAAAAATATTTAGACTGCTTCCCTTAACATGGGCAAGCTTAAACCAGTGATCAGAAAGTATGAAAGTAATCAGGGTTAATCTTTATTAAAGCATTATCATGGTTTATGAATGCCTTTAACATGAAGTCTGCAGTGGGGTAGTCTGAGATGTCTTTTTCCCCAATGAGACAGAGATACTTTGATCAAGCCAGGTGAATCCAACTGTGGCTAAGTAGTGGAAAGAAGAAAGCTTTGTGGTGAAGGACATCAAAGAGTGGATGCAGTTGTCAGCATCCCCTGACATTGCTTTTTAATTCTTCACCAATGATATGTCTCCAGCAGAAGCTGTCAAGCGGATTGATAAAAAAGTAGACATCAAAGTTGTACAAAGTTTTCAACAAGAGCAGTGGAAACCAATTGACTTGCAGGACTTGTGTGCATAAAAAGGAATTGGTTTTCCAAAGATTGCACACTTTGTCTGTGAGTGCTTTTCTCCAGATGTAGAAATTGAATGGCTAGCCCACAACATGGACGTTGAAGATGCACTGGTATGGACAGCAATTGACGTGAAGATTAAAACCACTGCTGATTATCATGGCAAGAGAATTGATCCTGGAAAGTTAGGAATATGGATGAAGGTGGGCTTCACAAATGAGGTTGCTATGGGATGGATCATGAGAAAAACTCCTTTGTAACATGAAATTCCTCCTAAAAGAAAATACAATGCTCAATGGGAAGGCTTTGTGTATAGCTAATCATATGATAACAAGAGAGCAAGGAAGGGTGACATGCCCTTTGAAGAATAAATATGGGAGAATCTCAATGGTAAGGCTTTGTGTATAGCTAATAATGTGATAACAAGGGAGCAAGGAAGGGTGATATACCCTTTGAAGAATACATATGGGAGAAGCTCAATGGTCTGGCTATGGATTGCATGGCCCCAAAGATGGTAATTAAAAATGTACTTAGACTTTCTTTAAATTAGTTACCAAGAGACAATCACAATGAATACATGAAAGTGATCAAAAACTTCTTTGAATAGAAGTTTTCCACTATTTAACTCCCCTTTCACCACACTATAAAGCAGAATATAGGGGCATAGGGTTTCCTGACGTTGCTGCAAGAGACAAGGAAGAGAAGAAGAGTATCTAATACAAAGATGGGTCCATCAGACTGGAGAAACCCTTATTTATTAATAAGCATACCAAATAAATCTCCTTCATCAATATCCCAACTGAGACTTAAGATATTTCTTGGTTTCAGTATTCAATTAAAACTGGACTTTGCTACTACAGTGAGATTAAGGTGTGGCATACAGAATGTGCAAATATTTTATCATTAAACTTTGTGCCCATGACAATTAATGCTCTTCTGGACCCATCCCCCACTGTTTAGGAAAAGAAAATATGCATCCCCTGATTCATCTGAATCCCTGGGAATACCTAAGTGATCAAAGTGGAAGTGGAGGGTGAGAAGTAGGTTTGCCACTTCTGTTATAGACTGGTCCACACACTTAGTTACTGCCACTAAAGATGTACCAAATACTATAGGAATATCATGTATGAACCTGAAGAGGGAGTGACTATGTCAGGGACCCACTTAAAAGGGAAGAAGCTCCCAATATTGTGGGCAAGAGCCCCTAGATTCAGTCCTGCTATAAAAAATCAATAGGAATATTAACCATTTCCAAGTGACCAAATGGTCCTAGGAAGGCAAATATCCTCATCAGGGAGCTAAAACTTCCAAGGAGATAATAACATACTAAGCATATCAATAGATAAAATGAAGAATTTGGTCTAACCAGAGAGATGGCAGCTTCAGGAGGTATATGGATATCGCGTCCATAATTAAACTTTCTTCCCCAATGACCAGAAGTATACTTGAACCAGCCATGAGATAAAGATTTCTCCTTGTGAAACTTGTTGGGGGAAGAGTTACGCCAGTCATTAGTGTAGTTTGGTCCTTCCAGGGCAAGGACAAGTAGCAGAAGTAAGGTTAGAAACCAAACAGGAATAAAATTTCTTTCATGGTTCTAAAATTGTGTCAAAATAAGTGTGAGTGCAAGAAGATAATGTAGAAGTAATAATCTTTATTGATAGAAAACATAGAATAATAGAAGCTAACTTGCTTAAATACTGATACTAAGCATCAATTATTTAAGAGGCTTATGAAAAGGAGAGGAGTAAAAGTTGGGTTTCATCAATGAATAGAAGTATGAAAGGAGCTGAAAATGTACACCTGAAGTTGATAACTAATAAAATATTTCAAGTAGATATGTGGGAGGGACTATGAACATATGAGATAATACCATACTTTAACCATATTGTATAGTACACCACTTAATTTAAAACCAGAGGTTCCTGGCAGTTGCTTACTAAGCTTGATAGTTGATTTCAAGTGCAGACATAACTCTGGGTTCATCCAATCAGCTACTGAGCAGTAAGTACTGTAATTTATGATCCCTTTATCAATTATGAAGTTTAAAGCAAAAACCAATTGAATAGTATGGAGGTAAATTGGTAAAGTAAATTTGAAATCACTTTTAAAACCAACTAGAGGCTTCATCCCAAGGTTCTGGGTTTGATCTTTGCTTTGAGAGGTTTGAAAAAAATCCTGTAATAAAATTAAGTAAGTTTTTGGTTGTTTCTTCTTCTTTCTGCTAGTAGTCAAATTTAACTATGTTGATATAATCAGGGAAAATATCCCTGAAAGACTAGGATCAATAATCACACATTTATTATACCTAACCCTGTAGCATTGATACCGTTCATCCTTACTCACTCCCGTGAGCTGTTGGCAACCAGGACAATGCTAGCCCAGAGACATGTAAAAGCTTGTGATGATATGGCAAAGGAATTTGACAATTAATGTTGTGTTCTGAGGCATAGCACAGACACATAACAGGGAATCCTAGCCTTAGGATTGGATTTGTACTAAGTCTTGGTTAGAATGGCAGGGAAGGCTATGTGATTACCTTGTGGCCCTGAATGAATAATATCTGCTAGATGTGGCTAGAGAGGCGCCAAAGTGTGTGAAGACACAAAGACAAAAATATGAATAGAACTTAAATTTTATTGGGTATAGAAGTTGGGGTTATATACTGTTTAGATTTACCAAAAAACAGTACATGAACGGTAGGATCACTTGCCACAAGCATGAGTGGGGCAACTGAGTTGCACAGAATCAGAAAACCAAACAATTGAATTTCCCAAATCAGAGCCAGATCCATTTTGAAGGGCAGACACAAAAGAGAGGGAATTGTCCTCAAAATAACCCACCAAAGGCAAAATCAAAACATAGTGAATGGCAGCATTCACAACATTGCCCCCCTCTAGATTGGCCTTAGGGGGTGGTAATTGCAGAGTAACTTGGTATGCACACAGGCAAACGGTTAACCACTGGAGAGGGGTTTTACAGTATACTCTAATCCTTGCTTGAAGGTCACTTCCAAGGGCCCAACCCACAACAAGTCTAATTTATGAGTGTGTAGTCCTAATCTATGTTGATAGTAAAAAACATGGTCCCCAATGTTGAACTCAGGCAAGGGAGATTGACCAGCATTGTTGGGAGAGAGCTCAAGCATCTTGGTCTTATATGCGGATGTGTAGGCAGTGGCCTGAATATCAATGATTTGGTTGACTAGATCTTTGATATGGTCATCAGGGTTCAAGGCCTTATCAGAGGAGATTAGGGGGGCCCAATAGCAACAGAGTGGTGGCTTCACAACCATACAACATAGAAAAAGGGGAATACCTGGTGATACAATGTTTACTAAGGCAATAAGCAAAGAGAGCAGCGGGTAAGTATAGATCCCAGTTTGAAGCGTCAGAATAAGTGAGTTTTCTCATGATAGAGACTAGATTTGATTTTGTACACTCAACTGCCCCATTGGTAGAAGGATTATAGGGGGCAGAGAAAGACTAGTGAGACCCCAAGGCTTTGACAACAGATGTTACCAACTTGGTGTTGAAGTTATTCCCATTGTCAGACAACAGCACTTGAGGGTAGCTGTTGTCAGGGCCCAGAATGGGCCAGACAAAACCCTATGTTACATAGGTTCAACACCCGCAATTGAGCAATTGCGCAACCAATTGATTGTGTTGTCAATTACGCAGATTTACCCAAAGGAAACTTTAAGTCCAAGTGGGGAATTAAACCCTGGTCAAGGCCAAGCCTGGGGGCAATTGGAAACTGTCTGAAAGCCATTCAAAAAAGATTTTAATTGGCCTACACCCTCTGAAACCCAGAATTGGGGACTTGGGTTGCCAAATGGCCCAAAATTCCCCTACCAGCTTCCCCAGGGCAAAAATAATGAAAGGATCCATCTAACTGACAAATCAGGAGTCACCAATGGGGCCCAGCTTGAGAACAACCCATTGGCAACCAATAAGAAGTTGCCAGTAAGTCCAATTGCAGTTTCCCAGCAGGATATAGCTGGGAACACTGGCATCCCCTTTCTTTGTTGACATCTTCATCTAATAAACTTTGTTGGTTAATGCACACTGAGCATTTATACTTTGCAGGGGTTTATTACATTATTACAAATTTTATACTGCTGGTGCTTTCAAACAGAGAGTACCTCCAGTACCAACGCCAGCGCTGGGAAACAGAGCAACTTCTAGCTGCTTCCAACCAACCACTGCCAGCCCTTACCCCATCTCCTAGAGTGCTGGACCAAGAATTAATTCCTGCTCCTGCACTGCGCCCCTCCTTTCCTGGTGTTCCTCTGCTCCAACAACTTGCCCAGCCAAGCCTGACCATGAGCGCCGCCACAGGAGAACTTCCTCTCATTCCTTCTGCTTCATCATATGACTACAGTAAGCTTGGATTCGCCTATTTGACCATGCTGGGGCTCACTGAGCAAGTGATACCCCACATGGGAGTGTGGCGTCCTTGGGCTACTGCTGCCAATTATGTGATGTGGATGGCCCCCGTCATCTACTGGGCCTTCCAGGCTTGACCCTTCCCCTTGACCAAAGGTTCCCCTGGGAGTCCCCCAGGCCATGACAGTAATGTCAACCCTATCCAAACTTGTAAGCCTGAGCCCCTATATTCAATTGATAATAGGGGCACTTTGTATGTTTGTTTTTATGATTGCAGCTTACTACACCTACCAGTTTTGCACCCGCTGCACAATTGCTCACAACAAACCTAGACCTGAATCCCACCCAAGTACTGCACAAGTACAGAACGTCAACATATCTACCTCAAACCAGAACGCCTACGCACCCACCAGTTTCCCTGACCTACCCAAGATGGACCTAGCCAGCTTCAAGAAAGGCATGGTCATGATTAACGCCCTGTTCAGGGCCCACCCTGAGAACTATTGTGACAACGCCCAAAAGGTGATGATGGTGGCAGCACAGTTGAAAGATGACGCCAGAGAGGTTTTCCTCAACTTGCTGGAGGAGGACCCTGACTTGATCTTGTTGTATGAGGCCTTCCTGGAATGTATGAATAGTGCCACCACCCCCGCAGGAGCAAAAGTACAAGCATATATGGGCCTTCTTTGCCTGAGCCAAGGTAGAGATGACCTGGAAGCTTACATCCAGAGATTCTTGAGACTTGCTGCAGCTGCTGAAGTACCTGACAACATCTCTGGCCTGCACTTCAGAAATGGCCTGAATAATCACCACGCCAACCTGATGTGCCATCACTGCTGCAACCTCCCCAAGGACAAACTCCTAGCCATTGCCTGCGGGATGGATTTCAGCCAGCCCCAACAGTATGGCCCCCCTAGAAACTACCAGCCACAAGGAAACCAAACTGCTGCACGCCCTTGCCTGAACATGGCCCTCGGAAGAATACCAGCGCCATGTACAAGCAGGCTTATGTTTCTACTGCCATCAGAATGGCCACCTGTCCAAAGACTGCCCTACAAGAAGCTCCACTGCCCAGAACCCCACTATTTCTGCAATAAACAGCTCTTCTCAGTCTTACCCTATTATCCAAGCCACCTTGTTGTATTCAGACCAGGAGTTGAAGATACCAGCTCTCATGGACAGTGGAGCCACCCACAATTATATTGAACAAGGCTTAGCTGAAAAATTGGGACTAGAATTGGAAGATAAACCCACCCTGGTCACCCTAGGAAATAAGTCTACTGACACCTCCTTTGAGAGTAAAGGAAGTGTTATTATGAAGCTGGGTCTTGCCCAGATCAAGGTCAAATTCTTGGTAATGGACAAGTTGCCCCAACCTGTGGTGTTGGGGTTTGATTGGTGGGTAGAGCATGAGTTTAATATTGACTATGCCAGCCAACAGGTGCAATTTGTACATGCAGGTACAACCTGGAAGCTACCCTATGTGACCACCCAAACATCTCCCCTATTGAACAGCATGGTGGTGGCGCCTTGCAAAGGAGAAATACCTGCCTGCTTAGAGAGATGGAAATCAGTGTTCTCTGAGACCATGGCCACAGCTCTCCCCAAGCACACCAGGTTTGACCACGCTATTGACTTGATCCCTGGAACCCAGCCCAAACATGGCCCTGTATATGGATGCAACATGAAAGAGCAGGGGGCTCTCAGGGAATACCTAGACACCATGTTGAAGAAAGGCTACATCTGTGTATCCAAATCCCCTTGTTTGTCTCCCCTGCTGTTTGTCAAGAAAAAGGGCGGAGAATTGAGGCCTTGTGTAAACTACCAAAACCTCAACAAGATTACTGTAAAGAACCAATATCCTGTTCCAAACGCTGAAGACCTTTCAGATCAGCTCTCTGGAGCAAACATCTTTTCCAAAGTTGACTTAAGGGACGCCTTCAATCAGATACGTATCAAGCCTGGAGACAAATGGAAAACGGCTTTCAAAACAAGACAAGGGCTATTTGAATACTTGGTTATGCCATTTGGCCTCTGCAATGCTCCCAGCACCTTCCAAACCATGGTAGACGTAGTGCTTGGTGACCTCAAGGACCAGTGCTGTGTAGCCTACCTAGACAACATCCTCATCTATAGCCAAACTCCCAAGGAACACACAAAACACCTAAAAATGGTAATGCAGAGACTCCAGGATCATGGATTATTTGTAAAGCTACCCAAGTGTGAATTCTTTCAAGAAAAAGTAGAATTCCTTGGCTACCATGTCCTGAAAGGAGGTTTTGCCATGTCACCAGACAAAATTGAGGCCGTCACATCATGGCCAGAGCCCACTAACTGTAAGGAAGTACAGAGCTTCTTGGGTCTGGCAAACTTTTGCAGAGAATTTGTCCAAAAATTTTCTTCCATCTGCCTTCCTTTGACCCGCCTGACCTCCAAAAAGCACGCCTTTGTGTGGGACAATACAGCACGCACAGCCTTCAATACACTCAAGGACGCCTTTGTTTCTGCACCAGTCCTTGCTATGCCCAACTACGCTAAACCCTTTGTGGTAGAAACTGATGCCTCAGACTTTGCCTTGGGGGGTGTTACTTCAGGAGGGGCATGATAGTAAGCTTCACCCTGTAGCTTACTACTCCAGGAAGTTCACTGCACCAGAACTGAACTACCCAATATATGACAAAGAGATGCTGGCAATTATCCAATCCCTGAAACATTGGAGAAGATACCTTTGTGACGCTGCCCATCCAGTGAAAATCATGACAGACCACAAGAATCTGACTTACTTCTTCAAACCACAACAACTTAACCAACGTCAGGCCAGATGGGCACTATTCCTAGCCGACTACAACCTGAAGATCAATTACAAACCTGGGAAGATAAACATTGTACCTGACGCCTTGAGTCAAAGAGCTGATTTCTTCCCCAGTTCCAAAGAGATAGAGGAGTTCAACACCCAATCACTATTATCTCCACACATGCTGGAACCCATGCTCTTATTCCTAGGCCTGGCTAGTAGGAAAGAAGAAATCCAACATGCTCAGACCCTGGACAAGCACTGTATTACCGTCATGAAAGACTTAGCTGAGAACATTGACAGCAAATATTACAGAGCAGGTTATTCACTACACAGAAGATTCCTAAAACTAAATGGACAAACCTACATACCTGAAGGTTCACTGAGATTGGAGATTCTGAAGGAGTACCACAACTCCCCCATGGCTGGACACCCGGGCCGCACCAAGACCTTAAAGGGTATCCAAAGAGCGTACATGTGGCCAAGAATGAAGCTGGAGATAGAGACATACATTAATGGTTGTGAAACATGTGGCTGCTCTAAACCCAAGCAAGGAAAACCTGAAGGCTTGCTCCAACCCCTCCAAATTGCAGTAGGCCCTTGGAAGTCAGTATCTATGGACTATATAGTAGAGCTCCCAGAGTCAAAAGGCTACAACGCCATACTTGTGATTGTTGACAGATTCACAAAGATGGGTTACTTTATTCCTACCACCACTCATGTGACAGCCAAGGAGACTGCCACCCTCTTTAGGGACCACATTTTCATGAATCATGGCTTACCCAAGGAAGTTATCTCTGACTGTGGCCCCCAGTTTACATCCAAGTTCTGGGCCCAAATCTTACAAGACCTGGGAATCAAGAGATCACTATCCACAGCGTACCACCCCCAAAGTGACGGACAAACTGAAAGAGTTAACCAAGTATTGGAACAGTACCTCTGATGCTACGTTAATGCAGAACAAGACAACTGGACTGAACACTTACCCATGGCGCAATTTGCATACAATAATCAAGACCACAGTTCTACAGGAATGTCTCCATTCAAGGCCAACTACGGATTTGACCCTACTTGGGACCACCTCCCCACAGAAGAGTCCAGCAACCCTGAAGGACAAGATTGGGTGGCTACCATCCATACCACCCAAGAAGAGTGTGCTCAAAACCTGAAGCAAGCCGTACAGACCTACAAAGACTTTGCCAACAAGAGGAGAAGCCCTGGACCATTGATAGAAGTTGGGGACATGGTTTACCTCAGCGCCAGGAATATCAAGACTACAGCGCCATGTGCAAGCCTCAGCCCTAGGAAAACTGGACCATACAAAGTTTTGCAACACATAGGAGAAGTAGCTTACAGATTAGAGCTCCCGTCTAACTGGAAGATCCATGACGTCTTTCACCAATCACTATTGTCCAAGAAGAAAGGTACCTCACACCCTCATCAAGTTGTTTGCACCGCCCCTCCCCCGCTCAAAGTAGGAAGCTTTCTAGAGCATGAGGTTGAACAGATTCTAGACCACAAGATGAGATATTGACAACTACACTACTTGATCAAATGGAAAGGTTACCCACCCAAAGAGAATACCTGGGAACCTGAAGATAACCTTGCCAATGCTAGTGTCCTCCTGACTACATACAAGACCGGGCATCCAGAGTTAAGCTGTAAGAGCTCAACTATGGTGGGGGATGATGTCAGGGCCCAGAATGGGCCAGAAAAAACCCTATGTTACATAGGTTCAACGCCCGCAATTGAGCAATTGCGCAACCAATTGATTGTGTTGTCAATTACACAGATTTACCCAAAGGAAACTTTAAGTCCAAGTGGGGAATCAAACCCTGGTCAAGGCCAAGCCTGGGGGCAATTGGAAACCGTCCAAAAGCCATTCAAAAAAGATTTTAATTGGCCTACACCCTCTGAAACCCAGAATTGGGGACTTGGGTTGCCAAATGGCCCAAAATTCCCCTACCAGCTTCCCCAGGGCAAAAATAATGAAAGGATCCATCTAACTGACAAATCAGGAGTCACCAATGGGGCCCAGCTTGAGAACAACCCATTGGCAACCAATAAGAAGTTGCCAGTAAGTCCAATTGCAGTTTCCCAGCAGGATATAGCTGGGAACACTGGCATCCCCTTTCTTTGTTGACATCTTCATCTAATAAACTTTGTTGGTTAATGCACACTGAGCATTTATACTTTGCAGGGGTTTATTACATTATTACAAATTTTATACTGCTGGTGCTTTCAAACAGAGAGTACCTCCAGTACCAACGCCAGCGCTGGGAAACAGAGCAACTTCTAGCTGCTTCCAACCAACCACCGCCAGCCCTTACCCCATCTCCTAGAGTGCTGGACCAAGAATTAATTCCTGCTCCCGCACTGCGCCCCTCCTTTCCTGGTGTTCCTCTGCTCCAACAACTTGCCCAGCCAAGCCTGACCATGAGCGCCGCCACAGGAGAACTTCCTCTCATTCCTTCTGCTTCATTGTATGACTACAGTAAGCTTGGATTTGCCTATTTGACCATGCTGGGGCTCACTGAGCAAGTGATACCCCACATGGGAGTGTGGCGTCCTTGGGCTACTGCTGCCAATTATGTGATGCGGATGGCCCCCATCATCTACTGGGCCTTCCAGGCTTGACCCTTCCCCTTGACCAAAGGTTCCCCTGGGAGTCCCCCAGGCCATGACAGCTGTGGCAGAAGAATACATCTTGAAACAGAAAGGCACAGTTGTTTTGGCAGTGATGTACTTAGTAGGGCAAGCTTCCACCCACTTGCTAAAATGATCAACAGCAATTATAATGAAGCAGCAACCTGAGCAGGAGCAGGGGAGAGGCCCTGCAGCGTCAATGCTGACAGTTGAAAGGCGTGTTGAGGGAGAACTATCTTGAACTTGTGAGAGGCAGCTCAAGGTTGCTGGAGCTGGCAGTCATGGCAACTAGCTATGACGTCTGTAATCAGAAAGCAAAGGTTCTCCCAGTAATACTTTTTCTGGAGCCAGTCATGGATCTTAGTGATGCCTCCATGTCAATTCTCCTTATGAGCCTGAATTGCCAGAAAAAGGCAGAGACTGGGGCGCATTTAGGGCAGGTAATAATCATGGAATTTAGTGAAGATCTGGTTGTTGCAAAAAAGAGTGTTTTTATAGAATTTAGATAGGGCAGATTGAATCTCTTCAGTCTTGTTTTCCCAGGAAGAAGGATATCCAATTAGTTCATATAATTGGTCAGCTTCAGCAAGATTTAGAGCAAGGATAGCTATTTAGGACAACCCATCAGAGTTCTGATGCTGGATTCCAGGGAAATTTAGCACAATGAAATCATAGCCCTGCAGGCAAAGAGACCATCTAGCTAATTGCCCTTCTGATTCCTTGAGCTGCTGCAACCACTTGAGCAAGGAATGATCAGTGACCACATTGAAATGAGTGCCATAAACATAATGACAGAATTGTTTAACTGCATGTAACACAGCAAGGCACTCTTTCTCTATGACACTAATTCTTCTTGTGTTTGTTTAGGACACGGGAAGTATAGGCTACAGGATGATCCACACCCTCATCATCTAGTTGGACCAAGATGGCTCTGATAGCCAGGTCACTAGCATCAGTGTAAAGAATTAATTCCTTATTGTAGTCAGGATATACTAGGATGGGAGCCTCCTTGAGTTTTTGCTTAAGAGTCTCAAAGGCCTGTTGCTGACTAGCAGTCCATTTGAAGAGGACATTCTGTAAAATTTTGACCAGAGTCCTGCTATTGTTGGCAAAGTCAGGGATAAACTGTCTGTAGTATCACATCATGCCCAGAAAGTCTTGTACTTCTTGTAGATTGGTAGATGGAAGCATTTTTTTGATGGCCTCAACTTTCTTGGTCATTGAGTGAATCCTAGTCTGGGTTATTAATGGACCAAGAGCTCAAGAAGTTCCTTGAAGAAGGCACACTTTGATGGTTTCAGTTTTAGGCCAGCCTCTCAAAATTTTAGAAACACTTCTTTGAGGTGAGCCAGGTAATTGATAAAGGTAGAGCTGAGGACCGTTATATCATCTAAGTACACTAGGACACATGAGAGCTTTAAATCACGTAGGATGGAGTCCATGGTCCGTTGGAAGGTAGCTGGGGCATTGCAGAGTCCTTGTGGCATACAGGTAGGCTCAAACAGCCCTTCAGAAGTGATAAGCACAGCTTTTTGTCTATCTTCTGGGGATAAGTCAACTTGCCAGTAACCAGATGCTAAGTCCATAGCTGAGAAGAACTTAGAGCATCCAAGGCAGCGGAGAGCATCATCAATGTGCAACAATGTAAGGTCTGAAAGCTTGGGGTAAATTATTATAAAATAAAGCCTTTAAACCAAGAATTTTTATATTTGTTAAATATAGAAAGGTAGGCAAGGTTTGCAACAATAACTGGACAAAGGCCCCTAAAAGCTCATATGAAGTAAAGTAGGGGCTAAGGCAATTTATTAATCTTAACAAAACAAAATAAAGACCAGTCTTAATGACTGAAAATTTAGTTAAAAAGTCAATTTATAAGTCTGGGAAGTGATCATCACTAGCTGATAGATTAAAACTATCAAAAAATCAAGGTGTGAGTCCCACTATAAAAATTTCTTAACTGATGAAAAATGTAATCAAATGGAATCATGGAACTAAGATGGAAAGATGCAAGAGTTGAGAAAAGAAAACACAAACCACAAACCCTAACAAGTACCTTTTTGAGGTGCAAGTCAAACAATCTCAACTTAAGTTGAGATTGGATAAAACTCAGGCTTTTTATTAAAGTCTGGTTATTGAAGTGGTGAATTGGGAGAAACAACTAGCCAAAGGTGGTTAGAATAGCTTAGTAGGTGGAAGAGACACAAAAACATGTTTCTGCTTACTTTAACCTTATAAAGTTAGTTAATAAGATAAAGGGGAAAGAGAAAGCGGTGGGTTTCTTGGCAAAGCTCAAGATTGAGCAAGAGAACAAGCAAGAGGACAGAAAAACCAGATCCAAAGTGCTGGCATAAGCCAAACCAAAAAAAGGGAAAGGTAAGAAATTCAGACTTGTTTAAAACTAACTTAAAGTTAGGTTCTGGGTTGAATAATTGTCCAGGGTTAAAAAGGTAACTTCAAAAAAGGAATCTAACCATTAAAATAGATAAATTTGACTGATAGAGCAAGGAAATGAAAGGGGGATGTTTGAGTTATAAAATTGATGTGTTTTTCCCAAGGCTTTGAAAATAAAAGTGTTGTTGATAATCTTGAAGATGCTAGCAGCTAAATTGAAGAAGGAGAATCCTGACAGGAAAGGGGTAAGAATCCTTCTTGACCAAGGAGTTTAATTGTCAATAGTTCATCAAAATTCAGTGACCTACATTTTTCTTCTTCAAGATGAGCAAAGGTGATGCCCATGGACTTTGGGAAGGAGCAAGCAACCCAGCATCTAATAGCTGTTTGAGTTCCTTAGATACTTGAGCACCTTCTACCTGGATACAGCAATAGGGTTTAGCTTGGAAGGGGGAGCATTGCCAGTATCAATCTGGTGAATAATTCCTTTGGCTAGACCATAGTCAGTGCTATCCTTAGCAAAGATATCTAAAAATTGGTCTAGAAAGTTGATTACTTCCTTTTTTTGGACTGGGGAAAGTTGCAGGAAATCCTGAGAAGTAAAAAGAGATAGGAACTGTGGCTTGTCTTCAGGTAAGTTGAAATCTTATAAGGTACTAAAGGGATGTAGTGATAGAAATCAGGAGCGTTTAGTAACTTGCCATAGCCAAAAAAAACCTGTCCTATAGACACATTTATGGGAAGAGCAGTCAGGTTGGCTACCAACAACTGAACAGAGTCCTTGTGAGAGACATCCAGGATTCCTGGACATAGGTAGGGTTCATTGCGTCCTATTGAGGGAGGAGAGTATGACTCTAGAAACATACACTCAGGTAGCCCATATGATATCTGAGAGTCTAGGATAGCTTGCAAGCCAGGGAGAATAGTCACAGCAGAAGTGGCAAGGAGTGGGATCCCTTCAGACACAGGGAAGGCCATAGAATGACACTTTATATTGGACAAGTGGGTAAAGTATTTCAGAGTGAAGATGCCAGTAGGGTACTCTAAGGAACACCTCTTGAGGTGTTTTCCTGGAACTTTGAAAGGCTCTTGAAAGATTAAAGGGACTTCATAACCTAAAATAGAGAGATAGCTGTCCTTCAGGCTGATAATCCCATTGTATTCCCTAAGGAATTGGGTACCAACTAGAAGTTTGTAACTCTTGTTCTCTAGGACCACAGCAGGCGCAGCTAAGAGTAGCTTGTCAAACCAAATAGGAAGAGCAGAATAGGCCCCTATAGTGCAAGTCATGGATAGCCCAGCTGTATCATAAGACTAGTGATATTTAAGGTTGGGGGCAAGTTTAAGCTTCTTGACAAGTTTTGAAGAAAAACTTTAACAGGGGACCCAGTGTCCAAAACAGCCTTAATATTCACCTTTTGTATGGATATCTCTACACAAGTAGTAGTACAACCAAAGGGTGAGAGGACAACCAGAATATCTTGGCCGTCAGTTAGCTCTTTGTCACACTTTTTGATCATGCACCTCAATCCTGGGAACTCCTTGTAGACAGTCTGAAGGGGAAACAAGAATGAGACATTTTTGAAAACAGCATCAGCAACTTCAGCAGCTTCTTCAGAAGATTTTACTATCACAGGAGACCTCTTAGCCTGAGTGAGGTACAGACAGGAGACAATCTCCTTGGCTTCAGGCACGGACTTGGAAGTTGTTGTAGCTTTCCAAGAGTGTAGCTTGTAAGGGACAGCAATGGTTTCAGGGATGGATAGAACTGAATATTCATAGGTGTCAGAACTGTCAAGGTCTGAATCATCCATGTCAGAATCATCAAAGATATCATGGAACAACAGCAGAATGGGAGGAGCCTCAGAGTCAGTGGTCTCAGATTCTGCTATGAATGGGGGAATTGGAGGAGACTGGGAAGGATTGTCAACTGAGAGTGTCTCCAAGTCTAGGTTGACTGTTCTTTTTCCTCCTGGTCCTTGGGATCAGCTCCTTCAACCCAAGGATTGTTACAGACTCAAGAGTGGTGACCTATCTGTCTGCAGTTATGACAACTTTGGCGTCTAGGAGGATTATTGAAGTTCATAGTGAGGATGCAAGGGCCACAGGAAGAAGAACCAGAATTAGAGGAAGCTCAATTCTCACACACAATAGCTCCAGAGTGGGTAAGGTGCATATCCTGCAACGGTGTCTTTATGATCTTCATAGAGGAAAGCATGGCTTTGTGAGCCTTAAAATGGAGGTACAGAAGTTGATTAACCTTGAGGGCCTGAGCGCAAGCCATGTAGGCTTCATGTGCCGTCAGCTGTCTGCTAGTTATCAATTGCTGTCCTTCCATATAGAACCTGTCTTCAAATTTGGTCAAAGTCTCTTTGGATTTGAAAGCAATGTGCATAAAAGCATTTTTTTCACTTCCACAATAAGGTTTCCACCAAACTCATCAATCAGAAGCTGTTTCATCTCTTACCAAGTCTCAATTGTGGGCAGCTTTGGTACTACCACCTCCTGACAGGTTAGGTGCAAGCAGGTTAGAATGTTCTCCTTTTTAACCTCATCAGAGGCCCTTTGTATGGCTGTTTTATAGATGGTCAGGAATTCTGCAATGGTGGATTTTTTTGGTCAAAGACTCGTTTGAAAGTAGGTTTGAAGTGAACTTTGGGAGTAGGGCCACCATTGTTACTATCTAACACATTTATACACAGGTAGAGTTCAGCTTCTGATTCTGAAGGGGGCTGCCAAGCCCACAGCTGGCGGACACTTTCTTCAAGAGTGGTCAAAGTTTTGGAGGTGTGAGCACCCACATTGTTGGCCAGGTCAGTCTGTTTTTTGATAGCATCTAATTGTTGACTATGTGTGGTCACCACAGCTGAAAGCTCAGCCAGCTGAGAGGTCAAAGAAGGTCCCACTGAGAGACAGGGGGAGAACCTGTCATTTACAGAATTAATTAATTAACTCACTCATTTCTTTAATATCCTTGTCAAGGCTGAGGTGATCTCGCTTCAGATGGTCTACTTTGTTGGCTAGGGCAATTAGTTCCCTAACACATTGGATTTGAGGGTTCCCTGGCTGTCCAGGGCAACAGCCATTTCCCTCAGTAACCTCGGCAGAGTGAGTGATTGTTGGCACAGTATTTTGTAGAACTGCAACTTCCTGTTGCAGGGCAGCAACTTGTGCTGTCAAGGTAAGCACTTGAGGATCTGGCTGTGGAGGGTCTGCAGGGCGCCCTTGACTACAAGTGGAAGCATGTAGCTCTCAGATAGCATCCCATAAATTCTGTTCTCTGTTCACCATGTTTTCATATGGGGGAGAGGGAGGAACATCTGGTTTATGCGCAGACAGCTCATTCACTTGGTCTTGAAGCTTGGCAATGGAGGCAGCTGTGGAAGTTTTCTCTTGCTCAAACTCTTCTTGTAGCCCATAGAGTCTTCTAGCAGCAAGCTCTGCTACTTGTTGCAACTGCTCAAAGGAGTAGGCGCTAAACGCATTGAGCTGCTCCACAAGACGTTTGAAGTCAGAGCAATAAGAATTAAGGGTGGAGTCTACTTGAGTTTGCCAAGGCTGTTGTGGCTGGTGAAATTCATGTAGACATTCTCTGGCATACTTAGGGATGGACTGGCGCATTTGTTCTATGGAAGTGACTAAGTGAGCCTGAGAGGTAATGGAGTTGTGTTGATTATTAGACACCAAGGAGAACAGAGAATGAATCCACTGTTGGTAAGTAGCAAGCTGATCCCAATGATTAGTGGTGGCAGCTTGAAGAGACAAAATCTCTTGGACATGAAGCCCCAATACCATTTGGTGGTGGGCTAAGACAGGCTGCACAAAGGATGAAAATAGGTGCTCAGCAGAGCCAGTTGCTGAAAGGAGATGTTGTGGAAATTGTGGGGCCACAATCAACTCGTAGTGCTCTGCTTAATTGAACTATAATTGAAGGTAAGGAATGGCCCCTTCACAGGCTATCCCAAGGGCTACTGTCATGACTTTCTCTAAGTCAGGGGTACCCATGGGATATGCTACTAGACAGGGACCATTTCTGAGGTTTAATACAGTGGGTACAATAGGTGGATCTGAGATGTCCTCCTTGATAGGAGGACTGGTAATTTTAGGCAAGCTTGACTCTTGTATAGAAGGAGGCAATGAACCTGAAAACATGGTTGAAAAAGGGATAACTTAGGGGCTTACAGCCCCTGTAGTGAGCACCATTTTTGTTGTGTTCTGAGGCGCAGCACAGACACACAACAGGGAATCCTAACCTTAGGATTGGATTTGTACTAAGTCTTGGTTATATGGCAGGGAAGGCTATGTGCTTGCCTTGAGGCCCTGTGTCAGGGCCCAGTAGGTCTCAACAGGTTTCCATAGGAAACAACTTACACAGATTTAATATAAACTTGTCAAAATCAACTAAATTCAACTTTATTTTATTGGGCTAAACTTACAATGATTACAAGAGAATCATTGTGAGCAACATCTTTATATACCATTCCATTAGATTCTTTAGAACCTTCCTAAATCTGCTAGACAGTCTTAGGGACTCTGCTGGTGGCATCAGGCTGGGGTTTTGGGGCATCTTCTGAACAGCATGACTCATGTTTCTTTAAAAAAACCTGCATATCAGGCTTTACATCCGTATTTTGTCTAAAATTATCACAGATTGACTCTCCTGATATTTGGCTTCAAAATGCATGTTTGGACGTCCAAATCCGTCCAGTGGTTGCTGAGTTATGCTTGAATTAAGATTTGTATCAATTCTTGTGCCTTGGTCGCATAATTTTGTCATTTTGCACTGGTTAGGAAGCTCGGCTGGCAGCCAAACTTTAAGAAGCCATAACTCATCGTCTAGAGCAGCTAGGAGAGTCATCAAACTAGCATTAGGATTGTGGAGAACATTGGAGTTTTCCCAAAGCATTTCTTTAACACAAGATGTGTCAGGGCGTTTCCTGACACCCTTAATGAATCATCTCTACTAGTTGTGGCTAGAGAGAGGCACTGAACTACTTGAAAACACAAAGACAAAAGTGTGAATAGAACTTAATTTTTATTGGGAATAGAAAATTGGTATATATACTGTATAAATTTACCACAAAACAGTACATGGACAGTAGGATCACTTGCCACCAGTATTAGTGGGGAAAGCAAGCTGCAGGAAGTCAGGAAACCAAACATTTGAATTCCCTAGTTTGGAAACATACCTATTTTGAGGAGCAAAGGCAAAAGCAAGGTATTTGTCCTCAAAATAACCCAACAAAGGCGAATTTGAAACATTGTGAATGACAGCATTCACAACAATGAAATAACTGAGCCTTTATGTGATCCCACTGCCCCATCAGACACTCAGACCCCCCACAAGAAACTTCTGTCTATAACCCTCATGATGAGTGGAAAGAAGACACTGAGACCAAATGTAACTCAAAGCCAAAAATGACCAAAGCAACCCCATAGACCACAAAGACCTTTCTTAAGTCTAAGAAATTGCTGAAGGCCACACCCATGGATGTGGATGATATGGAATAAGATTTTTCTCCAAAATAAATGGTAGATTCCAGACATTAGTCAAGATAAAACTAGGGCCCTTCCTTTCTAAGAGTAAATGAAATACAGATCCACAAAATTCATCCCAAGCCCCATCCCCAGTCTTAAATCCCACTTAACAACAATCTCCTCAAGCTGATGCAGCGCCTCATAACTGTGGGTTGGGCAAAAATTTATGAGGATTGCTACCATCAATGTGAGGGGGACTGCCACATTTCAACTAAGACAGAAAAGGCTACACTACATCAAAACAAACAATAATATAGACCTAATTATAATTACAAAAATACATTCTAATAAATTCACACAGAGATCAATCTTCATGCCAGACCCTGCCTCAAATGCATGGTCAAAGGAATGTGGACTAAAAGAATTATTGACAGATCATGCAGCAATTATTGCCCTGAGAGATAATGTGTCCATGATTTATGTGGATATGCATTGAGAGGGCAAGATAATGATTTCAATCATGAAAGACACTATAAATAACAGATAATTGACCATTGATCCAACTTACCTTGAGCCAGCAAGTAAGAGTAACAAAGAAGGGTGGCGCATTTTAGCATCATTAGTTCTCTCAGTGAAGACAATACTCCTGGATGGCTTTAATGCAGATAAAAACAACAGCTGAGATACTGATCTGTGCATAATGAGACAGCAATCATCAACCTGTCTGATAGAGAATATTTTTGAGAATAATGATGAGGTGTAGATAATTGTGAGTGAAGACTTAGACCAGACTCAGCTTACACAATGGGGATACATCAAAGGATTTCCAGTTTCTGGGGAAAGACTGTATAATATTATGGTGACAGGCAACAAGGCAGAGGAGTTCATGAAATCACATGTTCAGGTAGCCCATATCATGGACCACCACATTATGTACATTGATTGGGACTCTGGCATCATCAGATGATTATATCATAGACAGGTGATATGGACGTCAAAATTCCAAATCCAAAATAAAAAGCAGAAGTGGAGTCAGTAGTTAGCTGTGTGGAAAAGGGTCCACCAATGGGCCCAGAACTGTCACCTAGTTCTATGTGGATGTAAATCAAACAAGAGATCCAACAGACTACAATCTCATTTTAAAGAAAACAAAATGATTACAATATGAAGAAACTTCACAAGCCTGAGAAAGAGTATAAGAATGAAGCAAAGACAGAAATTCTGAGGCTTAATGTCATTCACCACCAGGCCAAGAAGCTTCAGAGCACCATTGAGAAAAGACACAGAACAAACGCCACATACAGATTTCAGTGATGCTTTGGAACAACAACAAAAGATAGACTCTGTAGTCTGGCTCAGAATAAACAAGGATCTTCCTTCACTGAAGTGAATTTGAGAGATAAACAGAAGTCTAAAGACAAGGGGATAATCAAAGGGAAGATCCATGAGCATTAAAAAACATTTTACTTACACTTGCCAGTAGACAGAGCAGCTACAACTTGGCTGGTGAGCGCAGTAGAATCTGAACTCAAGGAGTGCAAGTCTGCAGAGGGGATAAATTTAGTGAGTCCAATCACGCTGGAGGAGACCCTGGCTGTAATTTAGGAATCACTAAATGGAAAGTCACCTGGTCCAGATGGTTTCACAGAAAATGTGTACAAGCCAATCTGGTATTTGTTAGCACCTCACTTAACTTGCCTCCTCAACTTTGTCCTGAAGACCAGGACTCAATTTCTAGAGGGGAACAATGTTTCAATATTCATGCTTTTCAAAAACAAAGACCACAGGAGCAATTTCAAGAACTAGATATCTATATCTTCATCAAAAGCTGATTAAAAACTCCTCACCTGGATTATATCTAATAGGATAGTTAAGATAGCAGATGATATACTTCATCCAATGCAGTTTGGGTTTGTGCACAGGAGATCTATCTGGGACAACATTTGCATGGTCCAGAACACCTTGCAGAACAAAGTTAAATCAAACTAAGGATACCTATTGTTCATGTACATGGAAAAGTAATATTATTTAGTGTCCTGGGCATATCTGTATGAAGCTATGTAGGTAGTTGACCTATCAGAAGAGTGGATAGACTGGGTTAAACTCCTGTACCTTAATTTGAAGGCCATAGTGATAGCCAACAGGGATCTGACGGACAGCATCAAGATTCATCAGGGACTGCAACAAGGGGATCCACTACCCCCAATCTTATTTAACTTTCCAGATAACCTGTTCCTAAGGCAACCATCAGCATTTAACCTGTATACATGTATTATTCTTCATGTTGACAATCCTAAATTTTTTTGGCTTTATTTTTTTATACATTTACTTAAAACTTGAAAATTAAATCAAATTCCACTTTTAACATCAGGAACAATTATTCAAGGAGGACATCATGTGTATGCCAGATATCCTTGAGACAACCAAGCAGCATAAAATGCAAAGATGTCCATTAAAAATATGACATTGGTGAATATTGGGAAGCCTGGTTTCAAGCCCTTCATGGGCTTACATCTATTCAGACAGATGAGACATTTTGCCACTTGGTAGTGCGCTTTAACTCAGTAGACATTGACCTCCAAGCTAATGAATAGGCACTTCTTAAACCTATGGGCAGCAAGATTGATGGGTGGCAGCACTACTAATTCAATGTTATTGGGAAGGTCACAGCCTTGCACATCTTCATCTATCCCAATATATGGTTTGTGGCACACATAGCTCCCTTCTCCAGAAACTTTGAGTGCAAGGTAGTAAGTATGTCAGGTAAATCCTTATGTATCAGGAATATTCCTGATACCACTCAAATTTCCACCCTCATTACAACTTGGAAACAGAAAGGGAATTCTGTTCCAAACACAGCTCAATATGAGCATAATTTCCTATCACTAAACCAGGGAAAACATATTAATGGAAGTCCAAACAAAAATTAAAGCAAACCAGAATAATTTAGCATTCAGGCAGACGCCCGCTGCAGTCACACAGGCGCCCACCAACCACCCACAAGCCAGGCACCTGCTAGCCAGCCTGCCACCAGCCTTTGGCCCGCCTGCTTGCCTCCCGGGTCCCAGCCTGCCACCAAGCCAGTTAATCAGGACCCAGACCACACTCCCCCCAGACAATCAGATGCCACTAAAGGATTTAGACAATCAAATAAGTTTCTGCAAAAATGATTAAAATAGAGGGCAAACAATGCAGCTCTGAAAAACCTGAGATCAATTCCCAACCCTGACCACCAACCCTGGCCCCAAACAATGGGGATCTGGGACACAGACCAGATTGTTGGGGCCAGACTCTTGTCAGCATCTACCACTCAACTTAAATATAGACACTGAGGTCATATTGAGCCTATTTTTTCTCCTGGCAATAGCAAAGCCAGAACCTATTAGCTCAAGTCAAGAATTGCCCACCCAGCCATAGATAACAGGTGAACAAGGGTTTGGCCACCTTTCAACTTCCAAACTCCAACCCTCACAATCCAGACTTTTGGGCCCTCTAATTCCCTGTTTTCACTCCCACTTGCAAAACTTTGCACAGTGGGAGATACTATAAATAAATAATCCCCTCTCAGCAATAGGTTCTTCTATCATCAAGAGAATACCCCCCTCAATTATATCATTTCAATTCCCACTACCTAGAAAACTAGACTAACTCCAATTAACCCTCAATCTCTAAACCAGGTGAAGATGAACCACCTCATCTTCACAGCTATGCTTACAGCTTGCCTTGAGATTGGAGGTTATTAACCTGACCCTGCTATCTTTGGGCTGCCACCAGAAGGACTTGGGGGAAGCTACTACAAAGAGCCAGCATGACTAAAACTTTTGTACAGTTGACCCTGGCCTCCTCTGGTATCTTTCACTCTACTATATCCCTTGCCGTGTACACCTCTGCCTACTACATCTTGACCTACTTTGCAGGTAGCTTTGGCAGATACAACACTTCTGAAAAGGTCTTCCAATGATTGATAACTATCTATCCCATTGTCACCCCCTGGCAGGATTTCAGTTTGTCAGCCTCCTACCATACCTGCTTCAGATAATACCTACAAGTTTAGGGTATTATATATGGGGCACACCCATCATGTCCCCGGTTAAGATGGCCATAGTTAACCTCCCCAGATCAGCAGGAGGGGTGGGCCTGATGGGCCATGTTCAGCATCACATGCACATGTGGGAGAAGAGTCTTTGCAAGCTTTTAGCACCACATGTGAAATCCCCAGCGGCAGGAAGGGTAGTGGACTGGGCAGGGCCCTGAAGATCCCTAACCTGACCACTTTTGAATTAAGATAATGACTTCTTGAGTGTAAATGGTATACAGCAACTGGAGATAAATCAGCATACTGGTGTAAATGCCTTGCAATCATGAGGACTGATGGCTGGGAGGTAAACAAGAATCTGTGCCCTCAGGGACCTCTAGATTAGGTTCTCAAAGGGCTTAACCCAAGGGGATGAAACACAGATCAACAACAATCTGGACTACATAAGTGTGATCACTAGAAAACAGAGAAGGTGTCAAGGTGTGGGAAGGAGGTGGCTAAGGACCCCAAGCCTGAACTTCCCAAGATGATGAAATAATAGTAAGAGGTGGGCTGACTGGTAGCAGTTTCCCCTATACAGGGGACAATAATCACTTGTATTCCAATGATGACCACTGACACTCAGAATCTAACCTGGGGGCTGTTTAATAAAGCATTCTGGGCAGAAGCAACACTTCCAATAGACATCTCATTTGGAAATGTGGCCTATGTACATATCAGAATGCAGACCTAGAACAAAAATCTTTGGATGTGTGGTAGTCACCCGTTTCTGGACAGAAGTTGCAGCAATGCTGGAATTATCTGCTAGATTCAGCCCAAAATTTGATCTCTTCATGTGAGGCCTGAGAAGGGAACTGATAGTGCTAAGAGCGGTAGCGTACCGCCTGGCTTTGTAGACCATTCCCACCACCTGAATCAGTGTTATATTTGACAATGGGCCTAATTGGGTGGCCATTATGAAAGAGAAGTATTGAGTCCTGATGGATAATAAGATGATGAGGACAGATAAGTTTGGACACACAGTCTGAGATAGTAGGAAACACATGGACACCAATGTTGAATCATCCTGGCTGGTAATAGATGGAGAAGTTCAATGGAAGGACAGACACACAGAGGGCCTTGATATGCAACCCCACCCTGTTAACAACCCCACCTCCCTCCCCCCAAGGCCGTGTCTCTTTTAGACACCACCTCTGAACCTTAATAAAATTATGTTCCCCTAAAAAAAGTTTATATTAGATCAGCTTCGCTGCAGAAAGAAACTTTGATTCGATTTAGAAAATGTCGCGTCACCGGTTCGATTTGGATCCTGAAAAGGCTTGCTGGGGGAGAGATGGTATTTAAGCTGGGCGAATTCCCAAGGTTTAGAAGGCCCAACACGACCACCGATTCGGGGCTGATCTGTGTTGTTCCATCCCAATAAAAGTGTCACGATTCGAGGTATTGTAGGAACCTTTTACATTGCTTTCGGTTGGCCTTTAGCACACGGTACTTTTTCGGCTGGCTTTATCGGGTCGCGAGCTAGGCTATGGATATTTTTTACGGCGCTGTGCTGGGGATGGGTTCAACCATGTTAGAATGCTTTTTCAGAGTCGGCTCCCATTTAAAATTAAACGCCCATATATTTTTAAGTAGCTCGAGTTTCTTTCATTTAAATACAGAGTGATCGTGGACAGCTACAATTAGCTTTTTAAGCTCGGTTGTCTAAAAATTAGGCTTCAGAGCTAGGGTTGCAAGGCCCTAGTGTAAAGGAAAAAGTCGATTTAAACAGCTCGGGGCGATAAACAAAGACCCTCGTTTTTAACAAAGCTTTCGTATGAGCTGGGATGAAAAAATATGTCGATTAGAATTTGCCAAATATATTTTTAATTTCAGCAACATAACATTTAAACTTTGATGAATAGATCTTTAATGGAAGCCACAATCGTGAATGAAGTTTTGGAGGTAGAAGAGGAGGCGCAGCTACCTTCAACATTCAAGGAAGCTGCTCAGTTCATGGAGAGTCTGAATAAGGTTATTGCCCATCAAGATGATGTGGTTAGTGCAGCTGAGCAGATCGATAAACTGATTGCCCTGGTCGAACCTTACCAGCAACAGCCCAACCTTCTGGACCCATACCTCAAGGCTATGATTGAAACCTTAATCGGGACCCTAAGGGAACATATCCAGAACTGTAACTTTACACCATCCTCACAACCAAAGAAGTTTATCTTTCAGCACCAACTCTTCCGGCTTCTATATCACTTGGCCAAAATCAGAGGCTATAAAATCGTGATGAATCTTTTTAGTCACGATGTGAGAGATTTAGAGCCAACTTTTTACTACTTGATTAGCGAATTGCAGTCTGGTAGTTGGGAGTCGGTATATATGCTGCTGGTTTGGCTATCTATGATTTGCTTGGTGCCATTTGACCTGGCCAAGATCGATAGCGGTTACAGTGCTCAGGCTGACTTTAAGGTATTCAATGTTTGAATGGCGCTTATCTTTAGAGCCTGGCACATCACATGATTCAAGTATGCAAAGACCTTCTTCAATCAAGTGGCAAAGCATCTCTAAGTGCAGCCATTCTTCTAGGGAAGCTGCTCACCCGGAAAGATCTCATCAGCAGTCATTTGGCAGGGTATCTTGAATGGGCCCAAACAAAGTTGGTAGAAGGGAGTTCACCTTTTTTGGTAAGTCGGATGGTAGGCTAGTGCTTAATTTTTCTAAGTCGCATGGTGTCCTTTATTCGCTAGTTGCCATCACGAAAAGTGGTTCGCGAGAGGAGCTGCTGCCTTTCCTGTCTCACATTTTTCGAATGCATCACACCTTTTCGGGAACAAGAGTCGCTTAACTCTTCCAATACTCTTATCAGAAAGACAGTATTGAAGCTTGTCCAGCAGGTGGGAATCGGTTACCTACGGCCTCGAGTTGCTTCTTGGCGCTATCTTAGAGGTATTGTTTGAAGAAGCTTCTCAATGACATGCAGGGAGCCGTAGTTTAACCGGCACTTTGGGGGGCCACCACGAGACCCAAAAGCCTTATAAGCAGCAGGATGTAGAGGCCGATGAAGATTTCCAAGTGCCCGAGCTGACCGAGGAGATGATTGCTATTCTCTTGACTGGCATTTCAGACAAGGTAATTTTTGTAGGGCTATCTGAAAATTCAGGACAGTGGTTGTCGCTGGACTGCTGCCAAGGGGCTAGGGAGGCTAAATCAACGGCTTCCCAGGGATCTTGCGCGTGAGGTGATTGGCTTCGTGCTTGACCAGTTCTCTGAAGGTATAATGATTGATCCTTCTGGTCGGCGGGATCTTTCTTCAGTCAACGAGAATACGTGGCACGGGGCGTGCCTCACTTTGGCCGAACTCGCGCGCCGTGGGCTCCTTCCCCAGGATCTTCTTTCCCGCTGTCTAGAATCAGTCATGGAGGTAGGCTGCATAAAAAGCTTTGCTGATTGGTAGGCCCATCGGTTAGACATTCGACGAGGCTCCCACTCTGTCGGATCGAATGTGCGAGACGCAGCCTGCTATGTGTTTTGGTCCTTTGCACGAGCATACCCTGCCTCGGTATTTCAAGACCATGCACTTTCGCTTGCCCATCAACTCGTAGTGGCTTCGGTTTTCGACCGTGAAATCAATGTTCGCCGAGCCAGCAGTGCTGCTTTTCAGGAGTTTGTTGGGCGCCTCCAACTTTTCCCGGAAGGGATCCAAGTCGTCGTCAAGGTGGATTACTTTGCAGTAGGCAATGTTTCCAATGCATACCTTCGGGCAAGCGTGCAGGTGGCAAAGTTTCCCGAATATCGGACAGCCCTCTTTAGCCATCTCTATACAGTTTGTCTGAAGCACTGGGATATAAACATCCGACGGCTTGGCGCATTGGCTCTGGGCTCGATTGCCGCCCTGGAAAGCGAAGAAGCGTGTACAAGCGCAATTAACTTTTTGGTATGCCACATGAAAGGTATCCACTAATCTTTAGATTGAGCAGTCGGCATCCCTCGATCTTGCTACCAGGCATGGCGCAATCCTTGGTATTGGGGCTATTTGTCGTGCCGCTTCGCTTGGTCGGCTCTTGGAAATAGGAGCTGAGCCTGTTTCGAGTGTCTTTTGCCGCCTCACCTCAAACGAGCTTTCTTCTTTTGGTTCCGAAGTCCTGTTGGAAGGCGCTTGTCTTGCCATGCGTGATCTTTGCCGAATCGAGTGGCCGCTGAGTCCTCAAGCACGCTCATCATTCCAACGCATCATCAATACATGCCTCTACCGTAAAGAAAACCACCTGCAAGAAGTTGCCGCCACTTGCCTGGGCGAGTATGTTCTTAAGCACCCGCTTGGGCCAGAGGAGCTTGAACAATATCCTTTTTGAGAATGTTATTTGACAGTTGTATTCTTAACCAATACTACATATTTAGCTTACTTGGAGTCAGAAAATATGGTTGAACGGTGTGGAGCAGGACTTGCTTTGGGCCATTTGTGTCAATCCGACACTGCAGCAATCATTGTAGAGCGCATGGTAAAAGTAATGCTCAGTCGAAAGTTTCATGACAGCTACCCCGATCAGACCAATCTCCTGGTAGGCTTAAGGCTTATCCTTGAGCGAACATTGCCAGGAAACATTTGTTTGGGTCCTGAGCATCTGGAACAAGTTGGCTTAGCTTTACTAGAAGGGCTTCGCAACTATACTAACACAGACCAAGGTGACGTTGGATCCCATGTGCGAAGGGCTGCCATGGAAGCGTTTGTCCCTTTTGTCAAGACGGGCAGTTGTGCTTGGTTGATCCCTCAAATAATTGGCGGGCTGCTCATGCAAAGCGTGGAGAAGATTGATCGCATTCGGCTGTGCGCAGGAACCACGCTTCAAGAGATTGTCCATCTAGACATTCTGATTCCCGAGAAAGAAAAACTCAGCATCCTTCTTGGTGACCAGATTCATTGGCAGTCGCCGGCCTCTGTATTCCCGCAAATGGTTCCTCTCCTGTATATCGATTCCTATCGTGCACCCCTTTTAGCTGGCTTAGTTTCTAGTGCTGGTGGCATGTCAGAATCACTGATCCGTCATGCTGGGGGCTCGCTTATCGATTTTTTGATAGCAGCTACTGAAGAGATCAAATATGAGGTCTCTAAAGAGCTTCTGGTTCTCTTCAAGGACAATCATCACGTTGACCGAATTACGTTGCCTCTCCTTGAAGTGCTGCGTCAAATGTTCGAGGCCGAACTTTTTCATGGCTTGCAATATGACGAACTGTAACTTTGATGAAGCTTCCTCTTCTAACCTTTAGTCTGCCACAGCTCGCTCTAGCCATCCGTCAGGAGCATCAAAGTATAAAGGATGTCCGCAAGCTAACGGCATGCTCTAAAGTGTAAGCGATGAGGTTTACGCTGACTATAGCTTCTAGACTTTGTGCCCTAGCGCCCGTGCCTGCTCCCGAGACGCAAAGATTGGTGTGGGGACAGGTACTTCGCTTCCTGACTCATGGTTCCCCCAAGGTAAAGCAACCCTGTTCTTCTGTTTAAAAAGTAGGTTCGGATTGTCACTAGCGAGCATCTCTATCTCGCCATATCAGCTTCACCTATTGACGATAGCGAAGAAATTGAAGATTTACTCCTCAACACTGATTGGAGTGAACCATTGGCTGTTCTTAGGCCTTTGGTATTTGCTTTATACCCTCGGTTTGGCTTATCTCCACCTAAGCTTATTAAACCCAACCCTATTAAATCGTAATTCACGGTTTAAAAACATCATACGACCAACAAAGCTTTCTAAACTTCAAATACTCCTTGATACAAGTTCTTTCTTATATCTCAGCAGAATCACCCCTAAAGTATGCTATTCTCAAGGAACCTACTTGAATTTCAATATACCCACCAATTGCAGGGCCAGCTTCCCATCAAGCCAATACTTTCAAAGCTTGAGAAAATCACCACATCTCATAACTACAATGCTAAATTCAATCTTAAACAGAACCCACTATACTATAGATTTATGACTTTTTACTCACATGATTGTTGCAACTGAGATCCCCTTCCTGCCTGCTAATGTATCTCACGATATACAGGGGGCTCAACGAGTTGCCCCATGACGTGTCTAACATTATGGATCAATCTGATGACAATGTCAAATTACAGGCACTACCTCCTAATTAGAAGCACTGTCAATTCAACACGCTGATCCCCATGCAAGTTATTCCACAGTCTCAAACCATATATGGAACCTGCCACCATACCACTTCCTGTGGCCTTGTGGCTTTCCCATATAGTATATTAATCACAATATTCTACAATAAACAATACCTTATTCTATTCATTTCTGTCCTTTCTATTGGACTGTTGTCTTCCCCAATCAAATACTGAACTCTAATTGGTTCAGTTGTAACAGTGGTAGAAGTGGTAGGTTCACAACCTACCTAAAAGAAAATCTCCCCAAGAAAGGACAGAGTACGGGCTGTATGGCTACTCCACACCAGGAAACCTTCCTCCCTATTCCTGATGGGGACATCCCCAAGGGATACATTATCTATCTGGACCAGTTGGTACTCACAAGCGTTTATAACCGTCTCCGCCTAGGGCAATGCAACACCAGTGTCCACTGTCACAGTCAGACCTCTTGCAATGTATGCTGAACCTTAAACTAGAGTCCTTTACGGGTGGCGTGGAAGGGGCCAACATTGTCAGTTGGCTCCACTATATGGAAACCCGCCTCTGCATTTGCCAAGTACCTGAACCCATTTGGGTTGCCACAGCTTCTGGGCACCTCACGGGGCCTGCCGCGGTATGGTTCACCAACTGGGCCAGTCAAGAACACAAAGCTACTTGGACCACCTTCAGGGACACTGTTAAATCCCACTACAGCAAAACCTTCTTGTCTATTGTAGTAGGGACTCCTCTACTTTCTATCAAGCAGTCGGGCAGTGTCCCTAAGTACCTCCCAGCCTGGCAGAAAGCACCTGCTGCCATCACAAAGCCATCAATGATGGAAATGCAATGCTACTCACCCTCATTGTCAATAGGCTGAAGCTCCACATCTGTAAATGGATCTCTGTAGGGTTTTCCACCTCTGTTGATGACAGCTACAAGGCCATTGTGAAGACCAACAACCAGGCCTCAATGGGGCTTTGTAGATCTAATGATGCACTCCCTCAGCCTTGTCCTGCACCTGGCAGCGTCCACAACCAAGTAGGTCATCACCAAACTCTCCAGCAGGAAAATGAGACTAAGTGCCCTTGCAAGGGGGAGCTCCAGTTAGCCCAAATTGAGGACCTGGAAAAAGCCTGGGGGTTGTAGATACAAAAGGCTCTGCAACCCTGCTTGATCCTCACTCCCAATCTCTCCTCGCAAAAAAAACCCCTGTGATTACAATGTGCACAATGTTAAGACTCTCAATGTATTCCAGGTCCATAGTGATGACCCTGTCCTCTAAGCCAGTCATTCATCAAATAAATCCACCCACTTGGCCTACCCCTTTTGTTTCCGTGAGAACACCCACAAACTTTTGGTAGACACTGGGGCCAATCACACCATGGCCAACCAGGAATTTGCAGACTTCTAACAGCTAGACTAAGTACCCAGTCACTCTAAAGCAGCACATGTGGCCAACACCCGCAGAGTAGCCATCACTCACGAGACAGTACCCTTCTTTGTAAGAATGGTGAATATCCAAGTTAACCTCTCTAGGCCAATAATGGTGGGGCTCAGCCACAATGTTATTTCTGGCCTTGACTGGCTCTGAAATAATTTCCATACATTGACTGTGACACCTCTGTGATTACACTCAACAGGAATGGGGTAGGCTTCCAAATCTACCCCACTGAAATGAACAAGTTTCTTCATGGCACCGTATTTGTTTGGCTCACGGAGACTGGCACCTACAATTTCAAAGGGGGAAGCTGGACTTCAATCAGTGCTCAGTGAAAGTCATCTGCTCTGAACCCACAGCACCTTCCCCCTCAGTCACACCACCAACACCTGTATCACTTCTTGAGAAGTACAAGGACGTCTTTAGCAAAACACTAGATCAACTGCCCCCTTCAAGAGAAATACAATATCCTGTCCAGTTACAAGGGTTGCTGCCAAAATCACAGCCCCTTTATTGCTTGACACCCAAGAAAAACAAAACTCTCCATCAACATCTTGTGGACGCGCTCAATAAGGGCTTTATCTGCCCCTCCCTCTCATCATACAGGGCTGCTATCTTCTTCATAGCCAAGAAGGACGGGTCACTTTGCTTGGTCACAGACTACTGAGCTTTAAACAGGGTGGCCGTTAAGAATAAATACCCCCTGCCGTTGCTTGACAACCTGTTTGACACGCTTGCAGGTGCAAAAGTCTTTAGAAAGATTGATCTCACCGCAGGATACAACCAGGTCCGCATCAAGGAGGAAGACATTCCCAAGACAGCCTTCTGCACTAAGTACGGCTCCTACAAATGTGTGATACTCAACTTTGGCATGACCAATGCCCCGTCCACCTTTGTAACCTTCATGAACAAAGTGTTTGCGCCACACATAGGCAAACACGCCCTCGTGTATCTGGACAATATCATTGTCTACAGCCTCTTGGTGAAACAGCATCACAAGGACCTGGAGGAAGACTTTGCAACCCTGGCATGACACAAACTGCTGGCCAAGCCCTCCAAATGCCAGTTCTTCCAAGAGCAACTACCCTTCTTGGGACACATAGTCTCAAAGGACGGCATCAAACCCGACAGTCAGAAGATACAAGCCATCTGCAAAATGCCACCTCCCAAGGACAAGTCAGAACTACGCACTTTTTTTTGGAAATGGTAGCCTATGTATGACGCTTCATACCCGACTGCAGCGTCTTGACCGCCTCCTTGTCCGCCATAACAGGCGTCAAGTCCAAGTTTGTATGGACCCCCCAATGTGACCTCTGTTTCAGACGTCTCAAGAAAAAGCTCACGACAGCGCCCATTTTACAATATCCCAAACAAGACAGAGAATACCAGATGGAAACCAACGCTTCAGACGCATTCATTGGGGGAGTATTACAAATTAAGAATAGTGATGGTCATTTCCTGCCTGTAGCCTACAAGTTGCGCAAACTGACAGATGGTGAGTGTCAATACCCTATCCACGACAAAGAACTACTGGCCATCGTACACTGCCTAGTCAAATGGCGCTGTTACTGGAACAGCAGGAAGAATTCACAGCACTAACCAATCATAAGTTGCTCATCTATTTCAAGACACAGGCAAACCTGTCACACCGCCAAGCGTGGTGGACGGAAATCCTAGAAAGGTTTAACATGCTCATCCAATATAAGCCCGGGGCCAAACTTGCCATGGCAGACACCCTGTCCCGCCTGTATGTCCGCGCTTCTAGGGGTGAAAATAGGCTTGACCCAGACTGGCCTCTCTTAGTGCTCTGTACAAAAGACAAAGGGTTCCCCGCAGGCACAACTGATATCACCAAAGAAACAGTAATCAAGAATGAGCACCTCTTTGCTGACATATACGGGACTCTTCACAGAAAGATGTTGGATGGCACAACCATTTCCTACATTCCCACACATCAACGAGTCAATACCATTCTTTGCTACCACAGAGACCTTGGACATACCAAGAGCCAAAATCTATATGAATTCCTAAAGCATAAAGCCTGGTGGCCAACCTTATACCGCAATGTCCAGGAAGTGCTAGAACAGTGTGAGGTCTGCAAAAAGTTTGCCAAAAGCAAAACTCCGTCTAAATCTGTACTCCCCATTCAAACCCAACTACCGTTCAAGGTATGGGCTCTGGACATTGTGAGCCCCATGCCAGGAAAACACAACAACAAAAAATACATCATCACAGCCATCAATTTTACAACAAGGTGGCCAGTAGCCCAAGCGGTGAAAACACACACCAGTAACAACGTCCAACAATTCATTGGCAAATAAATAATCAGCAGGTTTGGAAAGCCAGAACTCCTGATAACCAATGGGAGCAAAGAATTGACCTCCAAAAACACCAACGTGTACCTTGCCAAAAATGGGGTCAAACACACTGTCACAACACCATACCATCCACAGGCCAATGGACGCTTAGAGCGGCTGAATGGTAGCCTTGTGCAAGCCCTAGCCAAACTCACCGCTGGGAGACCTGAAGACTGGTATAAGCAGCTACCGACTGCATTACTTGTGTGTCAAACCCGAGTGAACAGATCCACTGGGAAAAGCCTGTTTGAACTGGTATACAGCACACAGCCTAATATTATTCAAGCATTGACAGGACCCAAACTGGAAATTCCAAGTCAAGTCCCCCCTTGCTCTGATCCTCAAGTAATAGAGGCTAACAGCAAACAAGCAGCCAAAGAAAAGGAACACTTACAAAAAAACTTTGTACTCATCTGCCAGAGGCATGAAGTCGGGGACAAAGTCTGGGTCATGAATGTTGACAAAAGCCAACTACAACCCAAAAAAGTAGGGCCCGCAATTATCCTAAAGGTAAACAACAATAACACTTACCTTGTGCAAGGGCTTGGGAAACGCAAGCAAGACAAGACATTACACCACAACCGCCTACGACCTTGCAAAGCGAGACAGAAACAACGGGAAACTGCCCTGCCTGCCACCAAACAACAACTGGTTCAATATGGCGCCGGGCTCCTGACAACCTCCCTGACAACCTGCCTCCTGAGGAGGCTGACTTTCAGCCGGGGGGGGGTGGCAAAACCGCAGGCTCAACCTGCCAGCAAGGTTCCAACCAAGCGGGTTTGTGACCCGCAATCTGATTACCTGGTCACTCAAAGCCAGACTAGGAAGTCAACTCAGATTACCAAATCCATCAACATGAACAGATGATGATCCTTCGCGGTGGATACCTCAATTTGGCGCTTGACTCATTATCAGGATCAAGCCACCCCCTCTTCCATCCAGCCGTGTGATCACCAATCATGTTCCTGCTATCCATTGATTCACAATAGCTATATAATCACTATCTCACAATAAAGATTATTATCTATCTTCTAAATATTTTTCCTCTTGTAACACTGCTAAAACAGCACAGTTACGACATAATGAGTGATCACTGTCCCTTGTCTACTATTTAAAGTAGAATCATTTCTCCTAATAAAGACAAGTTTATCCACATTTGTGTTGGCTTTAATAATCTTTAAGCTTTTTTTCTGTCCTTTTTGCCAAAAGGACTTTCACATCTTGTTTTCCAGAAGATTAAGGTATGTGCTCTTAATTTTGCCCTGAAGGCTAACCCAAGGCTAGTTTTGAACCTCAAATCTTTTTTTATAAATATTTTCTGCTGTGTCCTCCAGGATGTCGTCCCCTGGAGCCGAACACAACACCATGCCTCCTCTCCCCAGTGTGACTTAGAGCAATTCCGTACCACTTGTGTCCCCTGAGGTGTTCTCTCACTCTCCCACCTGCACCCTTTGGTTGCTCACTGGTCTGGTGTTGATGGGCCTGAATGCCTATTTCCCTCAATTGTCCCCCGTGTCTTCCTTGTGGTCCCCCCTTTGAGCGGCTGTCCCAGTCCTCTACTGGGCGGTATCCTGGTGGTTTGTTTTGCCGGGATGGGAGCCAAACTTAGTTAGTTTAGCCCCCCTCTCTCACAAAGTAGTCACAACTCCTTACCCTTCCCAAGCCAATGGACATGTAGAGCACCTAAATAGTTCATTGGTCCAACTGCTTGCCAAGCTCTCACAAGAGCACCCCAATACTACATGGACTGAACACCTGCTCACCGCTCTACTTATCCTACGAGCAAGAATCAACAGGGGCACGGGGTTCAGCCCCAGCACCCTGGCCTTTGGGACACCTGACAGTCTGACAGGGGTTGAACAGGGAAAGCTACGGTCCAGAGTGCCCAAAAATCCTCCCCTAGTAACAACCCCATCCCTAGACCAATGGTGCGCCAGGGCCTGGGAAATTGAACGCCAGCAAATTAAAGGAGGAACAAAGCACCTCAAAGCCAGGTATGCCGTAGGTGACCCTGTCTACACCCTCAACCCCAATTCTGCCAAGTTAGAACCCAACCACCTAGGGCCCTTTAAGATAGCCGCTGTCTATGACAATCATACCTATCAACTCAAAGATGCCCAGGGGAATACCAAGAAGCTTCACCATGATTGCTTGCGCTCCTGCTGCGCCATCCCCACACAAAGGTTGTTCGTGCAGACCTTCCCAGACCTTCCACAGACTCCGGTCTTGGTGTCTGCCAACAAGCAGGGGGCAAGGGGGGTGTTGCAACCAAGTTTCCAGACTTGCCTGCTAACATATCTTACAATACACAGGGGGCGCTTGATGGGCCACCCCTTGACGTATCTAACATTATGGATTAATCTGATGGCAATATCAAATGAAAGGTACTTCATCCTAATTAGGAGCGCTACCAATTTGACTTGCTGATTCCCGCATGAGTTATTCCTTGGCTTCAAACCTTACATGAAACACACCACTATGCCACCCCCTTGTGGCTTTCCCCATATAGTATATTAATCACAATATTCTACAATAAACAATACCTTATTCTATTTGTTGATGTCCTTTCTAATGGACTGTTGTCTTCTCCAATCAAATACTGAACTCTAATTAGTTCAGTTGCAACAAAATCAATTCAGCTTATCTTAGGAAAAATAGAAGATAATCCAAATATATTGGAATTTAATATAAATTCATTAGTTTTTAATTTTTTCAAGCTGAGTTAATTTTTTTCAGATGCAATGATTTTGTTTATCTCCATGGGTTTAAAAAACTACTGTACAATGTTTTTTGGTTTGTTTGCTGTGCACACAACTTTTGTGCTCTTTCTAGATAATTATTATGTGATCTTAATAATTTTTTGTATGAATACTATACATCTGGGTGTTGTTTGGAATCTGGAATATATATGTATAAGTTTGATTTGTTCAGTTGTGTATAATTAATTTTGAGTGTGGCTATGCCTTTTATTAATGATTGATACATTTGATGTCACATTAAAATTATACAGTTTTTACCCCCTGTCATCTCCAAAAAAATCACATCATTTATATTTTCTTTGTATGACTTTGGTTTGCTCTGATCTGACTTTGTTTTGTCTATCTTGCCAGCTGTGAAAAGTACAGTATGCTGTGCCCAAAATCAAAGGTATCCTATCATGTACTAGCTCCATGAGTTATTCATCATTGTAAATACACACTATAATAGCAACTATGATATTCTTAAAGCAGACAAATGATTTTTAGGATGAGTAAATATTTGTAAAGTATCTTATTATGCCAAGTTTATCAATTAAAACATTGTTTTGTTTTATGGCAGGTTTTCAACTGGATACATTCCAAGAGTACTGTTCCTTAAAGGATTATGCAGTGTAGCAAAATAGGATATGTAGTTTATAGAAATTCAGCAAGCATATGCTCTAAACCAAATATATAGAATAACTAACAAGTGCTGAAGCATACAGTAGTTTTAAAAGGTATGGCAACAAGCAAAAACAATCCAGATTTAAACAAAATTAAAAATAAATGAATTTGTATTGGTTTACAATAGATTTGGGTTCATTTAAATTTCGCTTAAATCTGAATTCATTTCGTTTGTCGCCATAGATTTTAAAACTACTGTATAGGATAAAAACTTCATATTTCTTAATATCACAGTTTAGTATATTTAAAGTAAATATTAAGATAGAATATTGCTTAGATAAATCCAATACTTTTAGAAATATTAATTTTAATTGGGTTAAGGCTATATAAAAATAAATAATTTTGGTGATTCTAGAATTTATCAAGGTTGTTTTAAAAACAAGCACAACACTTCAAAGGATTGTTGTTGGAACCACATTTAACAACTAGACAGAAACTTCAAAATAAAATGCATTATTCTCTTTATGCTAGTGCTGAAATACAATATCAACACACAAACTCATTGAAATAAAATACTTATTAATTTATATTATAAAAATAACACATGATCATCACACAGTTTCACTAGCTTGTGCCCACTCTCCTTTTTTGTGTACCAAGGCTTCCAGTCCACTTAAATAAGCGAATTCTTGGGTTTATTAAGTCTTGAATATAGCAAACTTTTTAGAGTTTGAACAAGAAACTTGCCGCTAGGATAGATATGGGGTGAATAGTAACTACGCTGCACTCACACGTGCGCCACAGGACTGGAACTAACCCATCCCTGTGCCAATAATTAAAGGAATGTTAGAGGGTGACCAGGTACAACTTTTTATTTTTATAACTCAAGTTGTGGGATTTAGTTTTGGATTCGTTTAAACTGAAATCCAACTGTTCATCCAGCGATTGAAGAGCTTAATTTGGGATACGTTTAACAAAGCTGTAGGTTTGGTTAGCGTTCCATTGTAATGGTGAATTATATCTGTCCATGGACAGGGCAACCACCTAGTTTAAATTAAATTCCAAAACACTTAATTTTGGTTTAAAAATGTAACTTTCCCAGCCCTAGGTCGGAGTCAACGAATCGAGATGAAGCTATGGATCTCATGTAACAGCAGACTTTGATATTTGATATCAAAGTAAACTTGAGAAGTAGGATAACTAAAATATCAAAGTAAACTTGGGAAGTAGGATAACTAATTAAGTATGCATGAAAAAGAGGATCTGGAAAAGGAGCTCATCGAAACTGAGATTGCGGATTTCCAGAAAATAGAGTCATATGGTTATATCTCTGGAAGTTTTAAACGCCTAGGAGTGAACCATATATCAATTACTCTTTTTGAAGGAAATGTTTTAGAATTGGAACTTTCATCAAGAGGCTATGAAGTAAGTTTAATTCAGGCTCTAACTTGAAGCAATTTCCTGAAGTTTTGTTTTTCTTGTTTTTAAACAAAGCTTATAACTGTATCATAGGTTTAAGCATTGCATGTTTTAAAAATTGTAGCATGAAAATAACTACTGTTGCGACCTCTACTATATTTGGCTAATATATAAGCACTGCTTTAAAAGTCTAGGTGAGGCTCTTTTAATTAAGTTAGCTCTTTGTATAAATAGGTTTATAGCTTCTATTCACAGCAAATCCAGATTTTCGAATTTAAAAAGTTGAGTAAACCCACCTAGATACTATTCATAAGCCAAGTGTAAGATATGAATTTTGAAAACGACTTTTTAGGTTATTTTATTTTGTTTCAAAAACTTTGAAATCAAAGCTGCATTCCAATGCGGTTCTATGGGTTGCCTTCTTAACTTAAAAACAATCGCCAAACTTGCTTCTATCAAACTATGAACCTGATTATTGTTCATGTTTTTAATTATTTAACAGTATTTTCTTGGAAACCAACAAGCTCATCTCGAGCTTGGTAGCTTGTTTATATATATGTTTATAAGATGCTTTCAATGAAATCAGTTATGGCCAAAAAAGCTTTTTCAATTTGCAAAGTGTAACCATATCACATCAAAACATCAAATCTCAAGAAAGCGGGCACTAATTTGATAATATGGTATTCTCGGAAAGACCAAATCATGTTATCAGTTAGTTATGGTTCTTTTGTGGTTTATAAAGTTTTTATCTAACAACAATTTTATAGTCCTTTTATTTATTCTGGTCATAAAAGGATGGGTTATTGTTTGGTCACTCATATTTAATCAATATAGCTTGTGTAAGATTAGAAAGCATATCAGCTGTTTGACTGTGTTGTTACATTAATAAGTGCAGCAGCTAAGTTTTCTAAAATTTTATCTGAAGTTTAGTTTCTGAAAGAACCTAGTCAGCTGCCCAAGAGTAGCAAACTAGGCAGCCAATTTAAAGATAGTTTCTACTCTTGCAATAATCAAGTATGTCTATATTTCAAGCTCTTTATTGGTGCCTTTTCACCAGCATTTTATATTTTGTTTAGCATCAACACTCCAAATTTGACTTTTTGATTCCTTGTTTTAAGTCTCCTACTGCAACTGCAGACTTAAATAGCATATTAGTTTTCACAGTTATGAGGATACATGGAATCATTTCAGCCTAAAGCAAAATCAACTCATCTCAGAACAAAATAGAAGAGAACCCAAATTTAATGTTAATCAATATAAATTCATTGATTTCTTATTTCATTCTGAGATGAGTTGATTTTATTCTTATGTGAGTGGAATTTGCTTTTGACTGAAGTTATTTTGTTTATCCTCACAGATGTGCAAACCACTGTATTGGCAATAGGCTTAAACCAAGCTATATAATTACATATTTCAATTACTAAAGCACTTCTAAAAAAGCACTCAAGTGTTTCACATCAAAGACTATTAATGGTTGCCTTAGACTTCAACCTGTGTGCCACATAATTGAATTAGTGTGTTCACATTCAGCTTTTCCTTGGCTTTGACAATAACTACATCCAATTCTAACTGTTATAAATAGGTTTTATCTGCCAAGCCCTCACTTTCCTTTGAAACTCCAGTGTTTGAAAGTGCTGATACTCTTCAGACATTCCTGAGCCCAAAGTATCTGGAGAATTTTCATCAACTCAGTGTTTGATCAATTAAACAACCCTCAAGCAGACTCCAATGGCACTCTTGATGACTTCGAAGCGGAGTCTGAAGCGAGAGTTGTTGAGTGTTCAAACACTGAGTTATTGTCCTGGTAGGAATGTCAGAGAGTAATCGGCATTTTCAAACATTTATCAAAGTATAGAAATTTATGAATAAAAAATATATTTATAACAGAGTAGAATTGGATGTAGTTATTGCCAAAGCCAAGGAAAAAGCTGAATGTGAACACACTAATTCAACTATGTAACACACGGGTTGAAGTCTAAGGCAACCATTAATAGTCTTTGATGTGAAACACTTGGAGTGCTTTTTTAGAAGTGCTTTAGTAATTAAAAATATGTAACTATATAGCTTGGTTTAAGCCTATTGCCAATACAGTGGTTTGCACATCTGTGAGGATAAACAAAAAATAACTTCAGTCAAAAGCAAATTCCACTCACATAAGAATAAAATCAACTCATCTCAGAATGAAATAAGAATCAATGAATTTATATTGATTAACATTAAATTTGGGATTCTCTTCTACTTTGTTCTGAGCATTGAGTTAATTCCCTGCTTTAGGCTGAAATGATTACATGTAATCACTTCACTAACGCGGCGCTATGTATTGCTAAGTCTGCGGTTGCAGTAGGAGACGGAAAACAAGGAATCAAGTCAAATTTAGATGTTGATGCCGCAAACAAGGTACTCGAATGCTGGTGAAAAGTCGCCAATAAAAGAGCGTAAATATAGAGCATACGCGGTTATTTGCAACGGAGAGTAGAAACTATTCTTAAATTGGCCTGCTGGTTTGCTCTCCACTGAGCAGCAGACCAGGATACTTTCGGAACTTAAACTGCAGATAAAATTTTAGAAAGACTTAGCTGCTAACACTTATTAATGTAACAACTACAGATCAAACAGCTGATCTACTACTAATGCTTACACAAGCTATATTGATTAAATGTGAGTGACGAAACAATAACCCATCCGCTTATGACCAGAATAAATAAAAGGACTATAAAATGTTGTTAGATAAAAGCTTTATAAACCACAAGGAACCATAACAACAGTGATAACATGACTTGGTCTTTCAGAAATTACCATATTATCAAATTAATTTATCATACTCTTGAGATTGCGATGTGATAATCAGTTACGCGCAAATGAAAACTTGTATAAGTGATTTCAGTAAGCCTCTTCCTAAACATATATAAACAAACTATAGGATAATTTGTTAGTTTCCAAGAAAATACTGTTAAATAATTAAACATGAATAATGTAGGTTCATGAATTTGATAAACAAGTTTGACGTATTTTTAAGTTAGAGACGGCCCACTGCATTGAGACTGCAGCTTTGATTTCAAGGAGTTTTTGAGACAAAATAAGTAACCTAAAAAGTCGTTTTCAAAATTCATCTTGCTTGGCTTATGAGCTGAGTAATATAGATTAATTTCTTATTTTCTATTCGAAAATCTGGATTTTAGCAATGATTAATGACCTACAAACTAATATTAAAAAGGCCTCTCTTCTTTTTAAGCGATGTTATTAATAAATGTAGTAAGAGATGCAACTATAATTATTTTATGCCCTATTACAAAACATCCATATTCAGTTATGGATTTTTTTGTTTAAGAACTAAAACAGAAACTAAATCTTTTCAAGTTAGAGTACAATTAAACTACTTCATAATATATAGTTCTAATTACCAAAACGTATAAACATGAAGTAATTAGTATAGTTCCTCCTAGGCGTTTATAACCGTATGACTCTACATTTTCTGGAATCCCGCAATCTCCGGGATTTCTTTTCGTGACCCTCCTTTTCCCAGATCATATTTCATGCATACAATCTACTTCCCAAGTTTTTTGATATTTGCGGTTATCTACTTCTCAAGTTGCGATATCAAATATCAAAGTCTGCTATTTGCATGGATCCATAACTTCATCTTGATTCGTTGACCGACTAAGGCAAGAAAGTTATTTTTAAATCAAAAAATTAAAAGTGTTAAATTTAATTTTAAACTAGATTGAACCTGCCTAATCAATGAATAGATATAATTCACCAT